>JAFFST010045749.1:135023-152523 GCA_022414735.1 Noturus placidus | reverse complement strand
TGTCTGTATTTTACGTCACCCGTAATCTCAGAAGTAAGGAGGAACACACAAAGGCGCATGCTGTGGAAGGAAAATAGTCGATGATGGACTATCTACAACGTGGAGTTGCTGTTTCCACCCTAAAGTGGATTATTTTCCTGTAACAGGACATGTTTTTGTGTTTAATTCCTCTTACACTGCACAGATTGGCTGATGAGTCCAATTTGTAATTGATTAATGAATGACATGTCATGCTTTTTTAAAAATCTGCAGTTACATTTAATGTAGTGTAATGTCCGTACAACTTACGTTATAGCAGCTATACATTTGCTATGTTACAGAGAAACAAAACAAACTGACCAATCATATTGGAATTGAACAGCGCTGTGGTATAAACAAGAATAATTTCTGTGTCCAAACTGCTATATGGCTATATTAATAAACCAAGCTTGGCTTTGTTGTGTGAAATGTATGCAACAATTTAACGTGAGCAAATGACATTGTAAAATCGTGTTCAATCCGAATTCCTTTAAATCAGATCGGAATTCGTGTTGAATTACAACAACATGTACTTGAAGCAGACTTTGTGAAGCGTAGCTGAGGAAGGATAGGGCTCTGTATGAATCATGCGATCAGTGTGTTCCTCTCTCAGTGTGTGTCTGACCAGTTGCAGAGCGGGGACAGATGGAGCGGGAGAAGTGAGGGATTAGAATGGTATTCCGTCCACGCTGAGAGGCTCGGCCTTGAGAACATGGAAGCTGTGACTTCAGCGGTTGCCTCCACTCCTACTTGCTTGTGTAAGTATGTGTGCGGGGTGGGGTGTGTGTGTGTGTGTGTGTGTGTGTGTGTGTGCATGCACATTGTGTTTCCACTGTAATAAACTGTAAGAAATTTCATTCATTTTGTCCACACACATATGAAGCCTACCATAGTTAAATGCACACAAATTAATAGACCTCCTTCGGACTCGTACGGCGTGTCGGCCATTTTGCCCGATTTGCTCTGTTATCATGTGTCGTGTGTGTTATCAGGGCGCGATTTACGACCACAAGCCGAACAGTCTTAAAACAGGCTAGCTAATATAAATGACATCATTTATCAGCTGTCAAAAAGCCATTAAAGCAGAAGGGGTCTGTGAAATGACTAACAGGCTAACAACCTGACTAATTGATTTATTTTGCATTCTGTAAAAGGGCCTTTTTGTGTGCAGCCCCCAGCTAATTGACGCTGAAAATCTATTTTCTTTTGTTTTGATTTGAGACTTCTTTTGTATAGCGAAGATGGAAGAAATAGTACTTTATTTTCTAGAGTTTCTTTTTATACTTCAATAGGACATCATATTCCCTTAAGAGCTACTGTAATGTTTCAGCAACAGCCGAGCATGTAAAATAAAATTTAGTGGTTGTCATTTCTCTCTCTCTCTCTCTCTCTCTCTCTCTCTCTCTCTCTCTCACACACACACACACATTCACATTCACATTATCATTCCCAGCCACATAACATGGCCACCTTGTTCTCCTTTGTTTCAGGAGTACCTCTGATCTTACCAGCTACTGAGCTCCAATTAAACCATCCACACACAAACACACACACACACACACACACACACACACACACACACACACACACACACACACACACACTGGCCCCAGCCTCCTCTTACACTGAATCATTTCAGTCCTCAAACGGACTAATTACATTGAACCCTGCCTGCCACATCCTGCCCACATCCAAACACACACACACACACACACACATGGTCAAACGTTTGGCTGTGTGAGTGTGTGTTTGTGTGTGTTGAGCCACATTCTGTAAACAGTGTAAAATATGAAATATGAAATTAAATATTTTTACTTGTATCATGCTTTTTAATATCTACTTCTTCTTAATTGATAATCACAATATTGCATCTAATCCAGTTTGCAATTTTTTATGCCCCCCCTTTTTCAGATTCCTAAATTTTTTTTAATTTTGAATTTAGAATTTCTTGAATGCATTTTGTTTCTCTTCCAGCAGATTCTGACAGTGACTTCTGTACGTTCAGCATAATTGGAGGAAGAGAGAATAAATTGTTGAAGAACTGAAGACACACATCATCTCCGGTAATGACACACAAACACACACAAACACACACACACACACACACACACACACACACACAAACACTCTCACACACACACACACACACTGTAATAATTTTTTCAATAAGAAATTTCTATCAGTTAGATGACGCTTGTTTGTATTTAAAGCAAGAACACTATTTGTACGTTAACAAGTACTTCATACTGTTTTATATGAAGATTACCCGCTTTCCTCTCTTCATAACGAGAATATTTTAGAACCTCTCTGTGGAGCGTGACATGCTGAAACATGCGAGAGACATGGTGATAATTGTTTCAACTCTGTGAAAATGTTTTTTTGCCTGTAAATGCATACCTTTTCATCTCAATTTTCACCCTCGATAATCACAAGTTTATTTTAAGATAACAACGTCTAAACTCTAAAGGTGTCAACTCAAGTTGTGCTCAAGCGGCTTCTCTTCTCAGAAGCTTCTTTCAAAACTCTCTGATAATGTCTTTTTTAAAACGGAGGATATTTAAGCATCGTTAACTTTGTTTTATAAACGGAAACACTGTGTGCGCAACCGTTAGTTTCTTGCTTTGCTTTTGTGTGTATATTGCCATGGGGAAAAGCGCTAGTAAAGGGCGGCTGTGGCTCAGTCGGTAGAGTGGGTTGTCCACTAATCCACTAACCGTGGGGTTGGCGGTTCGAATCCCGGCCCGGGTGATCCCATGCCGAAGTGTCCTTGGGCAAGACACTGAACCCTAAGTTGCGCCCAATGGCAAGCTAGCACCTTGCATGCAGCTCTGCTACCATTGGTGTGTGAATGTGCTCTCATTTGTAAGTCGCCTGTAAATGTAAAAATGATATTTCTGTAAAGCTGCTTTGAGACAATGTACCATTGTAAAAAGCGCTACACAAATTGATTAATTATAATTATGTAAAGAATCTGCATGAACTTATTCTTTCAATATAGATATGACCAATGTATAGATTATAGTATTTAAAGGAGGTATGTGAAAAGAGATCACAAAATATGTTGTTTGTTTGTCATAATCATAATATCCCAATACATCTTGGGATGAGCAGTATTAACTGCTTTCTGTGAACATTATGCATTCTGACCAATCCCTGAACGATATGTTTTCTAATGGGTGTGGTTGTGCAAAACATGGCAAAAAATGCCAGATGAATGCATTTAAAAGCAGGCAAGCTGTTAGGTTCTTTTGTTTATATAGCAGTCATTCCAGGATTTTGCAATTTTGCCACGGCAGAACTGAATGCAAAACCAATCAAATGGCACAATATTTGCCGGAGCTTGCGATTTTTCAAAATTACCGCAAGATTTTCTGTAGATTTGGACCTAGACGTCATGTGATGTCACCACAATGCGTCATGTGACATCATCACGACGCTCATTCAACCAAAGCCCTCTTCGATTCACGTGTGCTGAACAGTATAGTACAGTTAAAAGGTCTCATATACTGTACCAACAAACAGCAATGCGAAAAACCATGCAATTGCAATTTCGTAGTTTTCCACACAAAATAAAAAGCACACCAAAACAATAAAAGCCGCAGCAAAAACAAGCATTTTTGACTGCAACAATCAAAAAAAATCCTGTATGGACTGATATATACAGGGTGTCGCAAAAGTCTCCATACACAGGTAAAATTAACACCTTTTAGCAAAATGTCTTCCAATTTTTTCATACCTAGTTTATATACAGTGTACAATATATATATATATATATATATATATATATATATATATATATATATATACACACATATATATATGCCTGTTAAAGTCCATCGCAAACTTGCAACAGCTGATCCAGCCATGAGAATGATTTCAATGCGTTCTTCTTTGTTCAAAGGCATTCTTAAAGGTTATCTGTGTTTGTGTGTGTGTGTGTATTGGTAAAACGTGTTAATTTCCTCCATATATACATATACACAGTCATAGCAGTAAAATTGCCATTTTCTCCATATCATGTAGTCTTAAAGCACACAAGTGAAGTTCTTATTAGAAGGGAGTGCATTACACAGTGTTTATGTTGATCAGAGAGACCTTCCAGCCTGCAATCTTCCAATACAAGATCAATTCCCCATAGCATCCATGAGTTAAAGAACAGCTATCCTACTGTCGCTAATCAGTGGCCAAGCCACTAAGCCACCTGCCGTTAATTTTCTGTTGCTGTTTAGTAAACACAGAGCCACTCTCACCTCAGCCCACTGCAGCTGCTGATGTCTCTGATGATGATGAGCCTCAAATGTATTGAATGTGTCATATCCCACCTGCTGGCCCCATTCACACACATTACATCTAAAGAGTTTCCCATAACATTCTACCTGCCTACTCTCTTTCGGACCAATGACTATCACTATCCACTGCCACTATTTCAATGTCACAGATGCATAAAGTCAAATAAAGTGATTTAGTAACACAAGCTTGTAGGAACCCCCCTCCCACCCCGAAATCCCCCCCTACACCCCAACAAAAACAGTAAACCAGAAAGCGCATGTAAATTTCATCCAGAATCTTCAAAGTATACCACTTCCATTTCCAGCCTTCATGTCTGAAAGCGACACTGGCTTCAGGTCTTGTTTCATCGCCCAACACAGTAGTAACCTTTTTCTGCTACCTTAACCTGCGTAACTGTCACCTACTTGCCAAGGCCCCACAACCCCATATCAATGTATCATGACAGCTTTAGTACACAACTGCCATGCTTTTGTCTCTAGTGTGTATCACGCTGCTGAACCTGGCCTTGGTTCACCTAAACCAATCACACGCTCCTCTGATGTGCAGAAAGTAAAGCAAAGCGCGACGTCGAAAGCATACGGGGAAAATTCCTGTGCCTCCGAAAGAACATCCATTTGTCATCATTTGTTCAGTGCTGCAGTGTTATAACTACACATTTATAATCCTTAACGGATGGGCTTTCTATTGAAAACCAAGATTTATCGAAAAATCATTTGAAAGATAGCAGGTTATTCTAGTCTGTTAAAGAGGTCTGTTCTGAGGATTGTCTTGCCTGAATGAATGTCATAATGATAAATCTGTGAGCAGAGACTATCGTACACAGTGGGATGTTCTTCTTTCAGTCACTTTATGTGAGACGTGATAGCGAGTGAAATTCATCCTTTCGGTTCATTATCATGGTGTGTGGTGTGCGAGGCTGGTGGCTTAGAGTGCGGGAGTTGGGTCGCTTGGCTGTTGGATGGCCTTTGCTATGTTTGATCCCCGTCAGTGGCTCTACAGTGCGACGAGAAGGACCACTGTGGTCCATCTGGCCGAGGTTTTAATCAGTGCTTCCCTTCAAAGGTGGGAGCTCATGCTTGTGTACTAACCAGCTTTAGAGTAGCAGCCATTACTGCATTTATACTGCACCAAATCTATTATAAACTTCCATTTAGAACACATCTGCACATAATAACTGTCTCAGCCATGAGACAATTAATAAAGGGCTGTGCTTTATTATTAAGGGCTGTCTCTTTCTTATTTCGCATGCTATATCAGTACTGAGAGTTGGGGATTAATTGTTTGTGTTTGGTACATAGTAATCGTGCTCTCTGTTGTTTTGCTATGACTTTCTGATCTCCGGAGTGGAATTAAATGGAAATTCAAGCTATATCCGACTTCGTCTACGCTCTCCTGACTCCTGCCCATCTCTGCTTGTTTGTACATCCGCTGTCACCTTGTCAGGCCAAGCTCTGGAAAAAGCAGCATTAGTAATTCTCCACCTCCCCTCTCTCCCCAACCCTGTACCCACCCTCGTCACTGCTGCTAGTCTCCAAAAAAAATCCCTAGCACCATTGCGAGAGACAGAAAGTCGGTGTAGCTCGAGGAAGAATGCCTTAAGGATTAATTATCATTTGTAACTTTTCTCTTTTCCTTAGCATCAAATGGGGTTATTTCGCAGAGCAGCTATTGATGTTTTGGACAGCCTCTACTGTGGAGCATTTAGAGCTGAATGCTGCTGTTAGAGAGACTGCATTATTAATGTGAAGAGAGCGCTAGCAGGGACTAACGGCTCCTCAGGGCTGCGAAAAGGACGATTAAGGGAAGCAACACCACGCCTCTGAGGTCTTCCACAGCAGCCGACTCATGCTACAGCCATCCATCATTTATTCACGACTGCAACCGCTTCCACCCCCCCTGAACAATTAGCAGATCGATAAAATGTATGGACTAAGAATCTATCAATTTAGCGGAAACAGCGCCGTTCGTCAACGTGTCAGCTCTCGGGCGCAGCCTATCATTCAGGCGCCGGCCACATTTATCACTTTCTCACCAACCTATGAGTCACAGCAGTTTCACTCATCCAGCTCTGAGATGGCTGTCTGATTATGAGATGTGATTAGTCTACAAAAGCAGGTGTATCGATTGGATCAGATTTGTGGCTTTACGTTAGAAACAGAATACTTTAATATTCTTGTTATCCTGCATTTTGAGTCAAGCATGTTATTTTCAACGTCCAAATCCAAAGCAGTGGTCTGAACCGCAAAAGTCGGATAATACAGCCTTTGTTTCAGTCTAGGCTAAGCGAAAGAGAGAGAGAGAGAGAGAGAGAGAGAGAGAGAGAGAGAGAGAGAGAGAGAGAGAGATTGATTAATGAGAGGCTGATTTTTCTATGCAGTTCAGCCCTTTTGCCTAGCTTGTCTTCAATTAGCAAAAAAATGTTAATTACAGTACTTAGGCAGGCTAGGGTAAAACACTCATGTCCTGTTTCACTCTTCAGTATTTCTCATTATGAAACACTCTTTTAGCCGAGCTGAAATGATCATAAAATAGGTAGAAGACAATAAATAATTATAATCATTTCACTAGGCTTACATTATCAGGGAACAATATCACACTGGGGCTGCTGGATTAACTAGGAACAGTAATTAAGTAAGAACAAAAATAATAAACTAGCAGAAAAAACGCTCCTGAATTTTAAATAGTAATTTACAATTTGCATGCTAAAGTATTGGTGCTACAAAATCGATTCCTTTTTTTTCTATTAGAGATTTTCCCATTGTGTAATCTGTTTTTATGACAGTTATATCACAAAGCTTTCACTCATCACTGATTTTACCTTAATTATCTTCATGATCATCCCAGTAATCAGAGTGGAAAATACTACATTGTTTGTGTGGGTGTGTACATTGTATCTGTGTAGCTTCTCTTCTGGAGCCATTCTGCCCACCCACTGCCCTCCTGTTGCTGCTGAAATCACAGGCTTTTTTCTTCCAGGTCTAGGTACCTGCATACACCACGCTGACCCCTCTCTCAGTCACTGCTCCCTTTGTTTTCTTTTCAAAGAGTGAACGAGAGGGGGAAATGCTGTCTAATTCAAAGCTGTTCATTACATCCGGCCGTCTCCCTTTCGTCCTCCCTTTCGACAGCAGCGAAGATAGTGCTTTGTCAGTGAGAAACAGTGGGAAAATAAAAGCGAGTCAGTGTTTCGAGCTGTAATCTGCTGCTCTGTGATTCATCATTGGATAATTTCAGGTTCTCTCTCTGATGAGCGCACTACAGAGGGCCGTTACTCCAGTACATGCCACCTGTCTTCCACAGGAAATGGGAGCTGAGGCCAGACTGGAGTGGGCTGCTCTGATTCTTGCTCTGCCTGGCTGGACACCTGCTCCCCACCCCAGACTGAGCACTTCCAGCTCAGCACGTCTCTTTCTCTAATATAACTCACACTCTCATTTCATCCCAGTCCCTTTAGTCATTTAGAATAGCAACACTTGCTTAACTATTAAACCATCACTAGCTAAGCTTGCCTTCTGAATTAAAGAATCTCACGTGGCCTTTTGTGTTTTGGTTCCAGCTCAAGTTCAAGCCCTGTCTGTGTGTGCTGTCCAACAGACCTTCACCCACTCTGAAGGCGACTTCCTGTAGTTCAGCGTAATTGAAAGAAGATAAATCGTTTATGGAGGAGATGGAGCGGTCAGGTAATGACGCTGATACAGTCTTGAGACGAACAGATGGAATTGTTACTTTGTAGTTCAGCCAGACTGACTTTTGGGGACTTTTTTTCTTTACTATATTACAACACAGTCCATTCACTCTAAATTTGATGTCTTAAAATAGAATATTAAATCCTTAAGTAATGCTTAAATTGTATTTGAAAGCAGGTCTACACCACATCACATGGATGTGAATAATAGGGACTTCTTTAATGCAATTTCACGGCTCTGCAGTTGCTGTGATTTTCACACTTGTGTGTGTGTGTGTGTGTGTGTGTGTGTGTGTGAGTGTGTGAGTGCAGGGTTAAATAAATAAATAAATAAATAAATAAAGGGAAAATGAAGTATAATGATTATCATTTAGCCTTTGCGAAATTAATACTTAAAAAAAAAGATAACGGTAAGATAATGATGATGCTGATGGAAATGAAAAGGATTAAGCTGCAATGAAATGGCTTCTGAAATCAGAAAAATAAAAACTGTATTTTCATGCAAGAAAGTGATCGAGCGCAATCTACCACTATTGTGCTGAAATTCTGGTGTAGTTGATGAGTCTGCTTCCCTGGATGCTTTGCTTCTCTTGCACATAGAAGCTCAGACACACACGTGCTCGTTGCGGCTTTGTGCGCAATAGAATGCCGCACCTGGTCGTGCATCGGTGGGCCTGGGGTTGAGCAGCACAAATGAACTAATTTCCTGGGCTACATTAAGCAGAGAAACAGTGCAATCACAGCAGGAGGAGCCGCTTGGCTCGGCAGATGGGCCGAGCTAATCACTGTTGTGAAATAGAGCTGACCCTGCCTGTCTTGAACACTGCCAACAGAAATTTGCCAATCGCCCCACAATTCCAACGCTTGCCTCTCTGCTCCTTCAAATGAGTTCAGGGGACATCATAACCTCCTCAAAATGGCTGAAAATGGAGTTAGAAAAAAACCCCCCACACACATCCAGTGAGATGGAACAGTGATAAAAGAGCACCGTGTGTATGTGCGTGAATGAATTCCCTCATCAGAATCACACTTTTTCCATACACGCATGCAGTTTGTTTTCTATCTGTAGCGTTGTCCGGCCCCTGTGCAGCTCGCCTCTGGTCTGGCACCGTGTTTTCATCACAGCACATTTCCCATTACTGGCTCTTTCGGAAACATTCGCCTCTTCCATGTTGAATATCTCCCAGTGCTGGGAATCAAACCATGCTCAATGTAGCACAGCATGCGGAGCACCGGGTCATGTGTCACCAGCTCTCCATCCAACCCCCCCCCCCCCCCCCCCCCCACAGCAACAACAGCCCTGTATTTGTTCCTCCTGATCGAATGCCATTACAGTGTTTCACCAGCTTTCAGTGAAATCGTGAGCTGGGATGGCATGGTGTTCTAATGCGGCAGCCATTATCTGCTGTGCTAATGAACTGCTTTTTTGCTCCAACACTGTATATTAATGGCAGCTTCATTATCATGATGCACTTGTGATTTATTGATTTTTTCAATGCTCCATTCATTTTAATAATTACACACTCTCGCCATTTTACCCTGGTTGATGGATGTAACATTTCGACTAAATTTCTGGACGGACCGGATCTATTGTTGATATAAGGCAATGTTGAAATATAAATGTTATACAACACTCTTATACTATACTGTATATTTATAGAGACAGTTGAGCTTGTATATCGAATATTTTATATTTCATGCTTTTTTTTTTTTTTACATGCTCTCTGAACACAGTCTAATGCATATAAAAAGCTTGTGCATTAATTTGCTGAAAATATGTGTCTGCTTTATGAAGCGTGCTTGCAGATAGCCTCTTACCTCCTGCCTCACACTATTCTAATGTATGCAAATGATCTGGCTTCACTCAATGAAGGTACCATTAATCACAGTAACGATGGTCTGTTTTAACCCGCTTGATTATCTGAAACACGTTTAAATATAAGAATCGTGGGTCGTGTATGATTTTTGTTCCTTTTTTCTTCCGCCTAGATGATGCTCAGCATAGCATATCTGAATACCTTAACAATAAATCACACCTACTGTTTAAAACAGACTCTGTTCATTCATTATGTATGTTCTGGATTTATATTTTTTAATTCGTGGTGCACAGTGAATGAATAACATGAAGCAAATGCATTAGGACCATTTTATTATATTTTAGTATGCTCCACCTGTGTACTAATTTCAGATAATAGAAAGTGTTTTTCCTTTCTGCCCATTTCCCAAGTGAAGGCATCACTCGTGCAGAGCATTCTCTTACTTTTACTCATTTATGATGGCTCGATCGAGCTGGAGATGCTTGGCTTGTTTTCTTCAGCAAAATGAGAATTCATAAACCCAAGGACGATTCTTATTGAAACGGTTTCTTTTCTGTTTCTTTGTTTTTATTTCAGCTTAATTTAATATTTTCTTCAAACTAAAGGGAGAAAAAAAAACAACACGACGATTATAAACAATAATAACAATTCTGCACATGCACACAAGGGTTTTCAAGTAAGGATCTCAGTATCTGCTGTCTCTGGTAAACACTGCTTAGCTGTTTCTTAAGCCAAACACACATAAGGCCATTGCTGTGTGTGTGTGTGTGTGTGTGTGTGTGTGTGTGTGTGTGTATTGGCAGAGGAGCTCCAGCATAGTCACTAGTGCGGCGTTTTGTGTAAGAAAGTGCTGCAGCTTCAGGCAAGCTGATCCTGTTTTGTGGGGAACGAGAGCCCATCACAGATTAGACACCCACAGTTTCATGTCGAATTTAATGCACCGAGTCAGGGATTTACTTTTAATCGACCGTCGCATACCGTACCAGTCTGTCATGGCTTTCCTGCACTGCACGGGCTTTCTTTCTTCCTTTTTTTTTTCCTCAATTAAAATCTGCTTTCATACCAGAAACGCTACATCAGATCGCTGTCATGTGGCACAACTACCAGAAAACAATGTTCATTTAGTTCAAATGAAACAATTCTGATTAAGATGGATATTAAGTGGCCTGTTGTAGTGCTGTAAGATCTTTTTCAATGATCTATTGGTCTATTATATACATAAGAATGCCATGACCGTTTGTAGATTTGTCAACGAAAAATGGTACTACTAACCTCATAAATTGTCAGCTATGTATTTACTCATGTGCCCTTTTTCCTTGGAAAAAAAGAAAAGAAAAAGAACACAGTGCCGAATGTACTTCTATAATGAATGTATGAAATTCTGTGCATTATGAAATGCTGTCCCACAATGCAGCATGGTGAAACACTTTCACTTCAACAAAACTGCCTCACTCTAAAATTATCTAGTGCACAAAGATGGCTCACTGGAAAAAATAAAAAATAAAGTTGAGAAATTCAAGGACATGTCTTACGCAATCCACTTACGCTTCACCTACAAGCAACCTTTCATAAACCCAATATGACTAGTTGCATGCATAAATAAACACACCCACGCAAATATGCACACATGCTTTCAATTTCACACACAAAGTATAAACACACATCGCATGCACAAGTAGTCAGTAGTTGTTCCCTCTCTTTCTGTCACTGCTGGTAATGTTAGTGATATAAATAGTCATTACACAAGAAAGCATGAAAACAGTTGCTAATAAAGCCTCAGGGCTGCACTCATTTGCCTAAATTGAGTAACTATTATAACACTTCCTTTTGTTGTTGTTGTTGTTGTTGTTGTTGTTTTCTTTCATTCTCTGACACACACGCATCTGTCTATCCTCTTACCCCCAGTGACCTGGCACCCGGCTGGTTGGATGGATCGTGGGGTAAAAGCAGGGAGCCCATGCCTGGGACGGAGCCTTCAGCTTGGGCTAGTGCCGAGTACTGGGAGTACCTTACCATCATCTTCAGATACTGCTTGCAAGGTGCACGATCACACACAGGACGAGACAAAGAAACAAAAGAGGAGAAGGGAAAAGAGGGGGAAAAAGTAGAATGGTAAAAAGAGAGGGAGCAAAAAGAAGGAAGGATATAGATGAGAGGACAGAGTGAGAAGGGTGGACAGCTACAGCGATAGGCAGCCGTGTGCTCGCGTTCACGCTCGTGCTAGCACGTTCGTACACACACGCGCACACAGATACACACAAACACACACCCACACACACACACAAACACATGCACACACAGTGTGAGCCCCAGATGGGCGAGTCATCAAGCAAGCTCAGCAGTTAGAACCATCTTGCTTTGAGTAAATGAGAAAATGAAATGATTGTGCATGTGTGTGAGTGTGTGTGTATGTGTGTGTGTGTGTGTGTGTGTGTGTGTGTGTGTGTAGGGTGGGGGAGAGACTGCGAGTCTAGGCTCTCATCCATTACGGAGAGTGGTGCAGTTCTCTCCATCCTCAAACAGTCCTGGATCTAAACCTACGGCACACTCCCTTGGTCCCTGGACATGAAGCTAACCCCTTGCAGCTGCCACGTTCTATAAGCATGGGTACGTTATTACAACACAGACACACAAAACGGCACACCCGAGGGGATGGTTGGCGACATACACACTCACACACTGAGGGAAGCGAGGTGAAGGAAGAAGCAAATCGCGTGGTTTTACCTCATTGCTCAACAAAGCGGCGTTCAGGGTTCGGCTGATTTCGAACATCTTGGTTTTCAGCGACTGTTTCTTTTTTGTCCTCTCGCCTCTGTGTACTTGCTCTAGTGGCTGTCCGTCAATGGAAGTCTCCCTTCCTTTTTCACTGTCTCTACCGGAAATGGGGAACGGTCCCAGCGAAAGAAAAAGGAAACGGATTTTTTAAAAAAAGGAGAAAGGGAGGGGAAAAAAATCCTCTAAATGGACTGTTTTGCTTGGATGTGTTTTGTCCGCTTTCACGCCCTGTTTTTGGTGCACCTCGGTTAAATGTGCAGCTCGTGCCCTGGCTCACGGCACACAACTGAAGAGTCAATATTTTTTTTTATCTCCCCAGAGTCAGCACATTAAAACAAGCAGCCGGTCTGGCGGGCTTCTTTCCTTATCTGTCCCCCGCACACTCACTCGTACAATGCGCTCCGATCCACACACTGCTCTCTAGCAGATTACTCCGTCCCAAAACATAGCTCTTAGTTTAAACTCCTCTCTCTCTCTAGCTCCCCCTCGACCCTTTCCATCTCTTTCTCTCTCCTTCTTCTCCCTCCCTTCCTGTCTCTCTCTCTCTCTCTCGCTCGCTCTCACTCCTCCCCCCTCCTCCCCCACCCCCCCTCCTCTCTCCATCTCTCTTTGGCGATCACGCTCTCCTGCAGCTACAGTTCGCAGTGTTACCACAAGGTGAGAAGACTGTTCTAACAAATGTAACATGGGCACATCTGCTTTCTCGCCGATGCCTTGCTCCCCGAGCATCGGGCTCGGCTCAGTGCTCCTGCTGCTCTGAGGGTGTGCAAGATGCTCTGCCCATTCTCGACTCCATTTTCACCTATCCGCTTCGCTTCGGCTACACTGATCTGTGCGGGATTGGCACTCTGCTTTAATGCAGCAGGGACATTAACAACATTGACCATCCGACACTCTCAGCCGTTCCGCTCGGGTCCTTAGACATCACTCAAAAGCAAAAGAAATACTCCTGCAGAAATGTAGACGTGTATGAAATGGTGTGAAGAGGCAGTTCATATTTAGACTTCTGATTCAAGATGTATGAACACACAGCCCAAATCACATAATGCAGAAGACAAGGTTTCTCTACTGCTCTACTGCTGCTGGACTGACCTCCGGGAAATTTTGCATTCAATAAAATCTACAATTTAATTGAAATATACAGGTTTCATTGCATCAACAACAACAGCTTGAAAACAACAATAAATTTTCAAATAGAAAATTCCTAAAAAAAAAAAAAAACAACCCATCTAAATAAAACAATCATGTCCTGTGTTAGCATTAAGCATTATTTCTTGACAAATCATGCTTTATTCATTCATTTATTTATTTATTTAAACTTTAGCTTTAATTTGGCCATAGTAACTAAGAAAAGATTAATAATATTGTTGCCTCATCAATTTAAAAACAAATGCGTACAATGGAAACAATAGAAAAATCTAACATTTTGCAAGTAGCAGATTAAACTAAATGCTAATTACAATCAAATTTTAATCTGAAAAGCGGTGTGCCGTAGTAAAGCTTATTAGTAGTTGAACGTGAATAAAGTCAGCATGTTTTTCTCTATCATGAACTTCAAGTAAATTGCTTTTCATATTAGTTTTAATGCAACACAAAGCTATATTTTATAAACACTAATTTACAAACAATGGAAATGAAATTAGAATACAGCTATAAATGAATATACCACAAGTACCCTATTTGTGAATAAACATGTAGTTATCTATTAATAACTACATCGCCTTCATGTACACAATACTCAAACGGTTTTCCTTTTTAGCTTTGTTTCACTGTTTTTATGAGCGGTAATTTTTTTATGAACTGTCTTTATTTACAGGGCTGATGCATGCTCTTAGTCTGGGAATACAACGACATGACCTCATTTTAATGGGATTTGGTCATTATCCCAAAATATCATTGACGAGCTATGAGGTCAGACTTTATTCACAGATGATCTAATACTGAGCATTTAGTAAGAGATTGCATAGCACATACAAAAATCTGTAAAAATGGAAATAGTTTTAGTATCTACATAACATAAAATTGTCAGATGTTTTTTTGTTGTTGCTTTAAACAAGAAGCAAACATACATTTCTAAATTGGTTTAAAATTATAATAGGTGTGAATGCACCCGGCTCTGTGAGCTTCTCACTGTGTAGCTGTAGTGCAGCATGCTTTGGTCTCCATGCCACAGGAGAGGCAAGTGTCCAGTTAATAGCAGCCTAGTGACACCAGCCCATCTGTTAGGGTGGACAGCAGCCAATGGCAAGACAGAGAAAGCAAGGGGGCACAGTGCCATGTTCTTCTAATGGAGCTGGTTTTTTTTTAATAAATATTTTTGTGTACCTGAGGATGCATGCATACATGAGAGTGTTTGTATGTGCATATGTGTACGAGGATTGGTTGCCACATGAATCGTGGAGCCTGCTGCTTGATTTCAGTGTCAGTTGTCTCTCATCCCTGCTCTTCTGTCCGCTCTGGTCCCAGGAGTCATCTGATTGCTGTCGCCATAGTGATTCTATGTGTCTTCCTGAAGCCTGCTCAAAGCCTGGTGTCCCCTGCGGATGGCTTTCTCCATGCATGACCTGCTGTTTGCAGAGTGGCTACATGCACACTGTCCCAAAATGGTCCAGTTAAAAAGGGTTTCCCTGTACACTACCAAAAACATGGAGTTCCCAGAGGAAACACACACACACACACACACACACACACACACACACACAAATATTAACTTGATTTTATTGCATATTTTTCAATATATGTCAGAAATTTTAAAAAAAAGGGAACAAAAAATAACTCCTGCTAAAACATTCAGTAACCTTTTGTCTCAATGTAATGAGATATTGGTGAGTTGACTGAAATATTAAATGGAGCTACAACTGATTCTGATATGAAAAGCCATCGCATCTCAGGAGAACCAATTAAAATATGTGAGGATCAAGAAGTGGACCGTACTTTTCTTGTGCATAGTTTGAACTTTGCTCATGAATTGCGTGATTGATGTGTTGATTAAATTATCTGTTCAGTGATGACAGGAACGGCGCAGTGGAGAGATGAGGAAGAAAAGGCAGATTCTGCTCCTGCAGGCACATCATAATTGTCAAAAGAATACCCGCAGAGATTCAGCATGCTCTGAAACACTCTTCTGTGCTTGAGTAGCCTGGCAACTTATAGTACTTGAACGTTCACTGGGGACGCAAGAACGAAAAAGAATTCGAATTTGCAAATATTTCAATCACTTGACATTGCTTATACAAATCAACAACCTTATCAAATGCATACATATTTATGGAACCATCTAACTGATGACAGGAAATGATACCTCATGATGGACAGCTATTCCATTTTCAATTCTAGGAAGATGTCATCCAGTAGAATTACTAACCACTTTTCAGAAAACATTTGGTCCACACTCGCGGCTCTGATTTCAATAGTTTTCTATACAATATAATCAAAGGCTAAAAAAAATCATTCTATCTTATTTGAGAAGCTCACCTTGTCTACTTCTATCAGGTAGCTAGTGAACCAGGGAATTAGCAGGGCAGAAAGTTTGAGGTTGTCCCTTTCTGAGACGCAGTCTTACAGAAAATAATTTAAAGGCTGATTAAAAAAACAGCAGGCACGTTAATAGAACATGAATGGGGTCTGGCTTGATTGTGCTTGATGGCACACAGTCTCTAGACTATGCTTCAATTGTCCAGGAATTCATATAAGAGATAGACAGTAGGCTATTGGTCATGAGGGACATGGCAATTGTGAAAGGAACAGTTGATGATGGCAATTTCTGTAGACATTTTTCCCCGTCATAGTATGTCAGGAAAGAAATATTAAGTGGAAGGTATTTGAACTTGACAGCATTTTTTTTTTCTTCTGTGAAAAGTTTGGGGTTTTATACAATATATCTTATTTACAAATGGAAAAAATTTAGGCTACATCCCTGAGGGCATATTACAGACCTTCCAAAATAGCGATGGCATCATTTTTAGTACAGTGGCATGCATTAAAGGAAGTAGCATGCATTAATAACGTGATAAATGAAGATTACTTTTGCTTTTAAGATGGCACACTTTGCATACTACTGTTACTAAAGCCCATCCAAAAGTATGTAGTATTCAGTGTATAACTGATGTGAAGAATTTACAGTACACAGAGTAACAACTTGGGTCCAGTTTGCAAGTGTGGGGGTGGGGTGGGAGGGATTGCTATCAGGGTAAAAATGATGATTCTGTACAGATAGATTGTGTTGCATTCTGAAAAGTGTCTGTGAATCAATAAAAAATTGTTACTTAAATGATAACGACCCCAAACACACCTCCAAGACGACCACTGCCTTGCTAAAGAAGCTGAGGGTGAAGGTGATGGACTGGCCAAGCATGTCTCCAGACCAAAACCCTATTGAGCATCTGTGGGGCATCCTCAAACGGAAGGTGGAGGAGCACAAGGTCTCTAACATCCACCAGCTCCGTGATGTCGTCATGGAGGAGTGCCAGTTCTTCAGTGTTGTCACATGAAAAGATATAATCAAATATTTACAAAAATTTGAGGGGAGTACTCACTTTTGTGAGATACTGCATATATATATATGTGAAGGTGATGGAAGTCTTCAACCAACCGAAGAGAACCCATGTCACACCCCTCTTCATCTCCCTCCACTGGCTTCCTGTAGCTGCCCGCATCAAATTCAAGGCCTTGACGCTCACCTACAAGACCTTGTCTGGAACAGCACTCAACTCTCTGCTGAAGGCTTACGTTCCCACACGTAATCTGCGATCGATTAGCGACCGACGTTTAGTAGTTCCTGTTCATCACGGCACAAGGTCCCTTTCCAGAACCTTCACACTAACTGTTCCTCAGTGGTGGAATGAACTTCCAACCTCAATCAGGACTGCAGACTCACTCACCATCTTCAAGAAACAGCTAAAGACCCACCTCTTCC
>JAFFST010045749.1:103114-134659 GCA_022414735.1 Noturus placidus | reverse complement strand
TATATATACAGTGGTGTGAAAAAGTGTTTGCCCCCTTCCTCATTTCCTGTTCCTTTGCATGTTTGTCACACTTAAGTGTTTCGGAACATCAAACCAATTTAAATAATAGTCAAGGACAACACAAGTAAACACAAAATGCAATTTGTAAATGAAGGTGTTTATTATTAAAGGTGAAAAAAAATCCAAACCATCATGGCCCTGTGTGAAAAAGTGGGAAAAAAGTGACATAGGGCCATGATGGTTTGGATTTTTTTTCACCTTTAATAATAAACACCTTCATTTACAAATTGCATTTTGTGTTTACTTGTGTTGTCCTTGACTATTATTTAAATTGGTTTGATGTTCCGAAACACTTAAGTGTGACAAACATGCAAAGGAACAGGAAATGAGGAAGGGGGCAAACACTTTTTCACACCACTGTATATATAATCCCACACAATAGAGTTATTTCTTTCCTTTCCTTTCTTCCTTTGTTTCCTTTTTTGCAGTAGGAGGATAGGTGTTCTACATATGTTAGGTCAGTCATATCTAAAATATGGATATATCCATCCTTCTATCCATCCAATGTACCATCCCATCTCAGGGCACAATTGCACACACCCATTCACACACTACGGACAATTTAGAGATGCCAGTCATCCAACAACGCATGTCTTTGGACTGGAGAAGGAAACCGGAGTACCCGGCAGAAAACTTCTGATGCATGGGGACAATATGCAAGCTCCGTGCACACAGGGCAGAGGGCAAAAATTTGTATTGATTTACTTTTAAATATTACAGTACATTTTGGGGATTAATAATCATCATGCTGGACTTTAAAGTAGTGCATAAGTTTGGAAGGGGCAGATTTTGAGTTAAGGTAAAGCTAAAGCTATTTTTTATTGATCATTGAACTTGTAAACTGTATTTGAATTGGTAAAGTCCAGATTTTTAAATTAGGTTGCAGGTAGCTGAACAATTTTTACTAAGTTATGTGAACAACTGACAACTAACGACAGCAAGCAGCTTAATGTGCTTTTATCGGTTAAAAACACTTCATTTTTATATATATTTTTTTCTCAAAAACTATCATTTGCTATTTTTTTTTTTTACAATAATAGAAAATAAGAACTTCTCACAAATGCACTAAATTTGAACTTTTACTGGCTATGATAGCATTAAGACATAAAGGGAAGAATTTTGTGAAACAATAGATATCATAATCAGTGTTTGCCTGTTTAAAATGCAAATGAGGCTTTGTCCAATTAAATCTGCACACATTTGCATACTTAATAATAACCAAAACTCTAGTCTTCTGATGTTGTTAGAATGAGAATATTTACTTCACTGTCATACTCTCACGAGAAATACCTTTAAAGAAAGTTTTCTTGGAATATTAATTGTTTAATCTATACAATTCTTATGTTCAGTGCCATGTTCAGTATAAAGTCTTCCTCTGTAATATCCTTCTAATCAACAATTCTGAATATAGCAATATCTGATTTTAAGAAAAACTTTAAAAACCAAAAAAAAAAAAAAAGACAATTTAGTTGAATGTGTTTCCATCCATCCATCCATCTTCAACCGCTTACTCCTTCTCAGGGCCACGGGGAACCTGGAGCCTATCCCAGGAGGCACCAGCCACAAGACGGGGTACACCCTGGACAGGGTGCCAGTCCATCGCAGGGCACAATCACATACACACTCACACACCCATTCATACACTACGGACACTTTAGACACGCCAATCAGCCTACCATGCATGTCTTTGGACTGGGGGAGGAAACCGGAGTACCCGGAGGAAACCCCCGACACACGGGGAGAACATGCAAACTCCGCACACACATGACCCTGGCGGGACTCGAACCCCGGACCCTGGAGGCGAACGTGCTAACCACTAAGCCACCGTGCGCCCCCTGAATGTGTTTCCATTCTAGTTAAAGTGGTTTATAAAGTTGATTCTCATTTCTGCCTGAAGTGTTGCTATGAGACAGCTGTATTTATATTCCACCAGCTCATACTATTGACGCTAAAACGTTTTGAGAGCCCTATTGAATCAGAATATGAATATATTCTGGGTGACAGTAATTGAAAATCCTCTGCACCTGTAGAAACAAGACAGTATTACAGGGTCCATAATGAATGTGGCTGACACATGGTCACGTGACTGAGTATCACACCAAAGTACTCCGCTAAAGCATCTGAGTATAATACTTGTTTTGTTTTTAAAAACACAGTCCGGTAGCTCATCACACCGCCTTATTAACTCTGTAGGAACTCATATTGTGATTATATGGATAAAAACGTGGCGCTTGCTGACAGACATCCGCGGAGCTGGGGGAGCTAACGCGCTAATCCACACGCACCGCGCGCGCGCGCCCTTTGAGCAGTACCTGACGTCAACCCGTCGCGCGCGCTCAGAGTGTTGTCCTGGCAACGCTCGTGCAGCGTCGGCGTATCTGCCAGGTGCTGGAGAAGAGGAAAGGAAGATGGAGGAGAGCGTTAGAGACCCCGATACTGGTGTGTAAACACAAAGCAGTGTCTGCGTTATACCGAATGACATTAGTGCGCATGTGCGAGGTGCTGCCGGGTTTGTCGGTCGGTACATAGTGTAATGATAATAACCCTCTGTGAACATTGGCGTGTTTTGCTAACGTTAGCCACGCTTGCTAACGGTGACACATAAACACGAGCTGGGCTATTACAGTCTGTCTTCTCTGTGTGTGTGTGTGTGAAACTGTAATTACTATATTTATGTGTATTTACGGTGTATTTAACCGTTTCTGCAGTGGTTGTTCACAACCCCCTAATTAATAAATAAAGCCAGTTACATCTCATACCCATATGTTTACTATCTATATAACTCGGGTGAGTATTCTAATTAAATCACAAGGCGCTCGTGGTTTCAGACAGTGCGCGCGCAACGGGTTTCTTCATCGCTATTTTGGACGAAATACAAGAGACTGACTCAAAAGGCAATAATAAAACATAACGACTGTAATATGATATGAGGCTGCTGTGAGTCACGTGATTGTGTCACTTCTGAAATGGCGGGGAGTCTGTTCGAATGTGTCATACACGTCAAGGGACGTCAGGTACGTCAAACGTCATCACGTACACCATACTGTAGGCACAAAAGAAGTCCAGCTACATCCTGAAAGAAGGAGTGGGAGGGAGGTTTGAATCTGATCTAAAGCATGGTGGAGTTGTTGATCTAATTTGGTGGAAAGCTAGTGAATGATATGATTTATCCATGTAGAATTAGTATTTTTATCCAGTAATCAGTCCATACAGGATTGTTCTTTGTGTGTGTGTGTGTGTGATTGTTGCGGCCAATGATGCTTCATTTTGCTGCAGCTTTTTTTTTTTTTTTTTTTTTTTTTTAAATTTGTGGAGATGCAACTTGTGGAGTTTTTTATTTTCTGGAACACTACCTCAACTGGAGAAATTGCAATTGCACGAAACTGTTTTGCGCGGCCTTTCACAGAGCTGTACTCCTGTTCGATGTGCACGAATCGAACAATGTTTTGGCTCAGTGTGTGTCGTGATGATGTCACATGACACGTCGTGGCCCTAATGTGGTCAGGAAAATCTGTGGTAATTTTGAACAATTGCAAGGTCCTCAGAATATTGCGGAGTTTCCTCGAGTTTGCGTTCATTTCTGCAAAACAGTTGCCACTGATCAAATACTGTACATTTCACATCTTTTTATCACATTATTTTACATATGTTAAGATATCTTAGCAAGGGATCCTGTGTGTGTGTGTGCACCTTATGTTTTGAGAAGTTATATTGGTGTATAACCTTTGTATAATAATATATTTTGGATAGTATTGTGCTGCAGGCATTTTTAAAAATAAGTTAGAATAGCAAAGTGAGTGCACGGTGGTTTAGAGGTTAGCACGTTCTCCTCACACCTCCAGGTGTGAACCTCTGGGGTTCGAATCCCACTGGGGCCGTGTGTGTGCGGAGTTTGCATGTTCTCCCCGTGCGTCAGGGGTTTCATCCGGTCCAAAGACATGCATGTTAGGCTGATTGGCGTGTCTAAAGTGTCCGTAGTGTATGAATGTGTGTGTGAGTGTGTATGTGATTGTGCCCTGTGATGGACTGGCACCCAGGGTGTACCCCGCTTTGTGCCTGATGCCTCCTGGGATAGACTCCAGGTTCCCCGTGAGCCTGAAAAAGGAGTAAGTGGTAGAGGATGGATGGAGAATAGCAAAGTATGCCATCTCTAGTTTCAATCTGACTGTGTCAGATCATTTTCAAAACTTTGAAACTCCCAGGTTTACACATTCCTATGTTAGTAATTCTTAAATCTGCACAAATCCGGTTTTAATATGTCCAATACAATATTAATATCAGAGCTATGGGTATAATATGACCCCTGATATTATCTGACTACCGTATACGAAACAAGCTGTCTTTGTAAAACGTTGGCCTGCTTTTTAAAAAAAAAAAAAGTTTTTGTCCTCTAGTCACATGCATAATCTGTATTCTGACAGCGAACATCACATTATATTTGAAATATGTCAAATCTGTAATATATTCTCAGTATTGAATTGCTTAAATCTGTTCTGCATTCTGAAGCATCACCTGTGCTTACTCCATTTGGCTGAGTCAAATGCTGAGCCTTTGCTGTGTGTTTTACAGGCAGTGAGACAGGGGGAGATGATGCTTTGCTGGGGAATGTGAGCAAACTGACTGTCACTCCACCAGGACACACAGGAGCGGCCAGAAAAGGACACCTTGTATTTGATGCCTGCTTTGAGAGTGGTGAGTAGGCTGGATATTTAGAGTTCACTGTCCCAGGGTTCAGTTTTGTGTAACACAACACTAATGCTAAACAGAGATTCTTTTACTGCAGTCTAGCAGTAACCTACTATTCAACCTGGAACAGAAATATAAATTGGATTGCGCATTAGATATGAGGGCGTAATTCCGTGTTGAAGGCAGATAGTTATTCCTTATTTCTTGATGATTTTAGTCAAATCCAGGGCAGCACAGCAAAATAAAAATTATATAAGTTTGTCTTCAATGATTTGGAAATACACTATGGCCAGTGCAGTATTTTAACTATTTTTGAATTTGCTTGCGAGTCATTGTGGGTGAATGAAAGTTTGGAATTCTCAGAAACGATGACTGAATTTCTTAGTCATTAGATCAGTTAGAGCTGTCGCAATTTGAAGACACTTCAAAACTGGCCATGAAATCCTGTCTTTGTTGAAAAATGTCAACTATGGTATCACCCACAGTCCTTCGTGCATAGCTTAAGATTCCAAAAACATTAACATAATATTGTGAAATGATCAAAGCACGTATAAGTCAAAATATCCTTCATTGTAGGTAGCAGATAATGACTTTCTGGGTGATTTCAGTGCATCACATGTGTTTCACTGCCTGTGTCATGAAGTAAAACAATATTGGTGAAGTCTTTTGTGCTACCAAGTACTAAGGAGCCTTCACCATCTACAAGTTCTTACACACTCTCTCTGACTCTGGCTGCATCCTTGACATTGGTATGTGCCTTATATGCAGTATATCTGCTTTCACAACAACTGTAACATTTTTGAAATATGCAGTTTTTCTATTATGTTGGGACGTCATCAATATGGGAACAGCTTCAATGTTTCTTGGCCCAGAGTCTACAAATCTCTTGAAATGTACTGGAGGAAAAAATACTGTTCTTCCTCAGTATTAGGAAATGTACTACCTCATCCTTGTCAGTGTCTGAACTGTCTCTGTTGAGAGCGAGAGAGAGCGAGAGAGAGCGAGAGAGAGCGAGAGAGAGCGAGAGACAGACGACGTAAGTGGAGGAACACAGCTCACCTGGCTGCTGCTTTGATGCCCTTTTATACTCTCCCCTCTACTCCAGGGGGGAAGAGAATGGCGGCTGTCATCAGTAGCTGCCAGCTATGTGCGTTTCTGCCACCTCGCCTTGGAGCCATATGCTTTCACACTATCCAAAACAATCGAGGTGCTGAAGTGGCGCTGTCCTTTCAGCACCTCTGCGGCTGTTGCATGAGGAGCATATTTCCGTGTGTAGTGCATACTGTCGGCCCGCCGTCACAGTACCTTCCTCATCAGCTCTGAGCATATTGACATGGGCCCACATGGCATATCTGTGGGAGAGGCTGTCAGCATTCCCATGCTGCACCTAAAATGAGAAGTCTTGTAATGAAAGGAACCACCATCATGTTACTCTGGCATTGGTGTCTTTGCTTTTGTCATCCATTGCAGTGGAGCGGGGTCAGTCACCAGAGTGAAGTGCCGGCCTGCCAGGTAGTGGCAGAGCTCCTCGATGGCCCACTTTATTGCAAGAGCTTCTCTTTCTACAGTGGCGTATTTTCTCTCTGTAGGGGCATCAGCTTTCGGCTGATGTACAGGACCAGATGTTCTTCTTCATCGACTTTTTACAAGAGGATGGTGCCCAGGAGGTTAAAGTTAGGATTGCGTACTACCGGTAAGCTGGTGACTGCAACTTTCAGAGTCTGGAAAGCCTCCTCTGCTTGCTCTGACCACCGCACCCTATCTGGTTGTCCTTTCCTTGTGAGATCGGAGAAGGGGGAGGCTATAAAGAAAAGTTAGGCACAAAATGTTGGTAGTACCCCACCAACCCCAGAAAGGCACTGTATATACCTGTTTCGTTGACTGCTTAGATTTTCCTTGGGTTGGCCATCAGCGTGGCTTTCCAGAGCTCTCCCAGGAGCTTTTCCCTGAGGTGAAATAAATGGTCCGCTCATGTGGAGGAGTGGATGATGACCTCTTCCAGATATGCTGCCGCATATGGGCAGTGGGGATGCAGGACAATATCCATTAGGCACTGTCAGAACCCGATACGGCCAGTGGCCACTGGTGGAGCTAGATGCAGTTTTTGGTTTTGCTTCTGGGGCAAGTGCTACCTGCCAGTACCCTTTTGTGAGGTCCAACGTGGAGATGAACCAGGCTCTTCCTAGTCGTTTTACCAAATCGCTCACTCAGGAGAGGGGGTAGCTGTCGAAGTCTGAAACCTTTTTGAGCCTCTGGAAGTCATTACAAAGCCTCTTGCTGCCGTCGGCTTTTGGCACAACCACAATGGGGCTCGACCAGGAGCTGGCAGATTCCTCAATGATTCCATCTCTGAGCATTCGGCTGACCTCCTCCATAGCCTGATGGCGGGCCTCTAGGACATGGTAGGAGGAAAAGATGTCTGCAAACTGGTCCAGCAGCTCCATCAGCTCTTGGCTTTGTGTGACTGTGAGATCTTCTCCTCAGAGGACCAAGTTATACTCAATGGTATTAGTTCCAACTAATAACTCTTAAAAGGCGTACCTGTCCTAGCCGTGCTGGGATCAACATCACTACTAACCATCTGTCAAAGGCAATAGTTGACTAGGGCCACCTTCTCAAAGAGTGTGTACGGGCCTTGCCATCATACCAGGAATATTCAGGAGGTGTTGTATATACAGGAGCAGGAGGAGCACCTGATCACCTGGCTTGACCTCCCATAGTTGTGCTGGTCGGTGATATGCTCTTTGTTGTTCTTGTTGAGCGGCCTCCAAATGCTCTCTGATGATCGGTGCAACTTGGTCAATCCACTCCTACATGTCTTTGATGAAGTCAATGACAGAGCAGAATGGTGAGGGCTGCACTTTCCTGCCTCCCTGGCCAAGTCTAACAGTCCCAGAGGACACCGTCCAAAGAGCAGTTCCAATGGTGTGAATCCAGTGGATACCTGGGGGCTCTGTTGTATAGTGAAGAAGACATATGGTAGGAAGGAGGTCCCAGTTCCTCCCTACCTTGTCCACCACCCATTTCAGCATCGATTTGAGTGTTTGGTTGAAACGCTCCACCAATCCATCCATCTGTGGGTGGTAGACAGAGGTCCTGAAGTGCTTCACGTGCAACAGCCTGCACAGATCAACCATTAGTTTGGACATGAATGGCATATATTGGTCAGTCTAGATATCCTTAGGTATCACCACATAGCTGAACAAGAGCATGAGTTCTTTGGCGATGTTGCAGGAGGTGGCTTTCCGAAGTAGCACTGCCTCGGTGTATCTGTTTGCGTAGTCCACAATCACGAGCATCTACTCATGGCCCCTGGACAACTTCGGCAGTGGCTCCACAAGGTGCAGGCGTATTCTTTAAAATGGGATTCCAATGATGGGGAGGGGAATCAGAAGGGCGGGTGCTGGCTTTCTAGGAGAAGTTCTCTGGCACTGGGGGCAACGTTGGCAGAAAATCCGGACCTCTGCATCCATGCCTGGCCCCCATGTGACCGCTGAGTGTGTGTGTGTGTGTGAGCCAGGTGCATGAGGATCTGTGTCTTGGGTTTGGGCACTACCAGGAGGTCGCAGAGACAGCCATGTTGCTCATGCAAAAATATAGCAGTTCTCCTTGTACCAGGAAGTAGGCAGCTGGCAGTCTGTTGCTCTGAATTTTGGTTGATCCCGTAGATCATCCGCACCTGGGCCCAAGAGTGTTTTAGGCGGTCGTCCTCCTGAAGTTCCCCTCCCTGATAACTTGTTGGATCACATTAGAAACAGGGTTAGGGTATGCATGTTTCTCACCTTCTGTGGAGGAAGTGGCATGTCCTTCTTCCTGGGCCATGCAGGCCTGACAGATCCATGCTGTAGTGGGTGGTTTCCTCTGCTGTTGTCTCACCCTGGTTAATGGTACAGGGAGAGACTTTTGGCAGTAGTTGGGGAGGGGGGACGGAGGTGGCTGCAAGCTGTCGGAAGTTCCTCAGTGGCCACCTTTAGGCTCTGGGCCAGCTCCTGGATCACCATCCTTTCTTGGAGGTTGGTCCCCATTAGCATAGGGTCCATGTTCCTGCTGGGCTCCTTCTCCATGTTCATGCTCGCATTCTCCACCTCTGTGGCTTTTTAAAGCTGGAGCAGGCTGAACACGGATGCGGGAGATGGGAGTCGGGCAAAAAAGTGCTCCTTTTATTTTCAGAAGCGGGGTTTTTTTTTTCCTTCAGAATGCGGTTGCCAAGGAGCATCCTTGTCGGTGTCCGAGCTGTCTCTGCTTCCTGCATGAGGGAGAGAGAGAAAGAAGTCAGTCAACATGAGTGGAGGAACATAGCTCACCTAGCTGTTGCTCTGAAGCCCTTTTATTCGCTCCCCTCTACTCCGACAGGGAAGAGAGTGGCTGCTGTCATCATTGGCTGCCGGCCGTGTGCTCTCACGCTATACAAATCAAGTGAGGTGCTGAAGTGGCGCTGTCCTTGCAGGAACTCTGTGGTAGTCGCATTCCTTTTGTAACAGAGTGTTTTTCTGCACTCATTTATTTAGTTTTTTTGTATCAGTTATTCATACTGTATACAACATTTTGATTGAAAAGGCAAAGTTTTCAAACAAAAGATGATTACGTAAAGGGTAAAGGCTTGCTTTTTGTTTTCTGGGTGCAGTTTACTCAGCAGTTGTGTTTACATTTTGTCTTCCTACTTGTAAATACAGCATATCACAGAATATCTGGAAATGTTGTATGGCCTACATGACTCATTAAAGACACAGGGAGCAGGTCACCCCTAGCTTGTGAAAGACTTTGTCAAAAATTTTTCTCATTTTTCATCATTTCTCTTTCTTTCAAATACCAAAGTTCACTATTATACTATGGTACCTAAACCTACCTTTACATAAAGAATCCATGATATCGCATGCTCAGACTACTAGACACTAAGCTTTCTTTAGGCTTAAGTGTCTTGCAGGCTGTTAATTTCTACAACATGCCAAAATTGTTTAGTAAGACCTGGAGAACATGTAGCCATGAATAAATTACCTATCCTGTGAAAATATGATTGCCATAGAAGGTAATATTAGGCGTACGTACTGTCAAATCTGTATGATTACAAATATTAGCCCTTCTCTTGTGTACAATTGAATTGCTATGTGGTGTGAGAGATTTCTCAGTGTGAGCTATGCTTTTACAGTCTAATGATCTCCTTTCATAAAGAAGTGGGGGTAAAAGAAAAATGTAAAGCCTGTTGCAAAAATGCCTGCTCTTTTACCTTGTCTGTCCACATGTTGAAAGCTGTAATTAAACAGTGCTGTAATATTTTGAAGAATGCTCTGAGTAAATGGCCTTCGTTTGGCTCTTTTTGTAAGGGCAGAATGAATGGCGGCATAATGAAAATAAAGTGCTTTTTCTGTGACAAGGTCAAGTGGGCAGCTGAGAGCGGCTCCAGGCTGGATTGACAGTGAATCAGTAGGGCTCTGGAACAGACACAATATCATTCTCTGTTGGGAGATTAGGTTCAGGGACTCCAGCAGATGAGACTCAGCTTTCATATTCTTGACAGGCAACCAATTCACTCTACCGCAGGGCTGAGGCTCACCACTGCCCCTAGCCTCCCTGTGGGAGAGCTTTTTAAAGGATTTCTGTGCTTTTGGAAATGTTCTATATCAATGCAATTTCAGGATAGGCTAGCCTTTTTGGTCTTATCAGCTTGTAACTTTTTTTTTTCTGCGAAAAGTTTATAGTGTACAATTTCGGAGCTCATGATTGAAAAATTTCAATCGGACAAAGCACAAAAGCAATGCATGACAATGCTATAGTTAGCCTGTATAAAAGGAATGTGAATATTTTGCTGTTACACTTGACTGTCTTTATGCGTAACTGCCGAACAGTGTTCCTGTAGAGAGACACATTGGTACTGTAAACTGTGCAGTGTGGCCTACGTGCTGCTGGATTATGGAGCTCAGCATTGCTGTAAAACACCACTGTGCCATGCTTTGTATCACAATTTTTATTTGTGGGCAGTGAAGGGCATCGGCAAAAGAACAAGGAATATGATCAACATAAATTTACAGAGCCTGAGTCAGTATAAATAAATAATCATGGGAATTTATATGTTTTTCTGTTTTCCATGAGGAATGGTTCTGAGGACCAGTGACATTGATTAATGAACATCGAGCGGCCAGGCAGAGATCAGCTAACATATATGATATTACCCGTACTTCTCTAGCTAGGGAAATTCTCCTGAATGATTTATGGAATTGATATTAATCTCTTTCCAGTAAATGCATTACCCAAGTTGGAAAAGAGAAAGGAATTGATATTACTGTGCTAATGTCAAATTAATGTCCTGTTGCTGTTTCAGCAAAGCAACACGGCAGCTAAACGATATTAACTCTGCTTATACGCTGACAAAGGAGAAGTGACATTTCTGTAGTACGAAATGCTGCTGTTAGTGTTGAACGCTATTGAGTTCTGCGCTCCATTGTCACTGAAAGGACATTACACAGAGGAATGTTATAGAAATATGAAAGCCCTAGATATGACAGTTAATTACTCATCTTTTACACGCACACTGCCAGGAGGCAAAACTTGTGAGCTAACTTTACATTGTTGGCTGAATTGAACTTTTTATTGTCATGGTGTGTTTTTTTTTTTTTTCTTTTTTTAAATTACAGTAAGCGTTTTATGGGGGAAACGAAAATAAAATAAAAGGCCACTCTATGCATGAAATAATTGTAGTTTTCAGATTGGAAGAGTTTAGATGTATCCAGAAAATATACAGCCAAACCCCTTTTTGGGTATAGGTGTAAGTGTAATAGTCATGACAGTTTCTGACATACAACTCAGTCTCATGAGAATTTAGCCTCAGTTCCACACTTGCCTAACTGCAATATGGAAAATTAAAATATCTCATGTATTAAAAATAATTTCTTGTGTTCTATTTTAAAGGTGCAACACGAGTTACACACACTTTCTCACTTCAAGCTTAATTTATTGCTGAGTGAGGCACAGGAATTTAAGCAGATGTATTTATTTGACTTGAAGCTATCATTCATCTAGCATCCTGCTGCCGGGACAGCTGTTTTTACACCACCCCCTTTTTTTCCCTTGGATAATTCTCAAGGTTTTGCATTAAAAAATGTGAATTCAGAGAAATAGCTCATATCTTCAGTATCCAGGTAATAAATTCTAATTGGTTTATTAAAACAGTGCATGGAAATATAAAGTGTTTACTGAAGGTATAAAACACCTAATTTACATTTAGATGAGATATAACTCACATTCTCGTCAGCTGTATGCAGATTAGGGCAGTAGTATATCTTTTCTGAGACAGTTGAGCCTCCAGCTTTTTGTGTAACTTGAAAAAAAGAACTCTTTCACTCTTGTGCTCTTTCTCTCTTATTCTCTTGCTCTGTTTTAATAGGACTTAAGAAAATGACCCAAATTATGCACAGGTTGGTAGTAGAGAATCATAATGAATATTTCCTGAAGGCATCATTAAAGTGCTTGTGATGGCTCTTGGTGTATATGGTGGAATTAGAAACATTATGGGAATTTCTACAGAGCCTTGAATGCAAATGAGCTTTAGGGGCTCTAATTAGTGTTTTCATAGTGAAATGTAGTTTTTTTTTTTATTCTTCACAACGATCAGACTTAACATTAAAACCACCTGCTAAAATGTCCCCTTGTGCCACCAGATCTGACCCATCGAGGCATGGACTCCACAAGACGTCTGAAGGTGTGCTGTGGTATCTGGCAGCAAGATGTTAGCAGCAGATCCTTTAAGTCATGTAATTTCCGATGTGGGGGCATGGATCAGACTTATTTATACAGCACATCCCACAGATGTTCGATCTGATTGAGATCTGAGACATTTGGAGGCCAAATCAACACTTTGTGAACTCTTTGTCATGTTCCTTAAACCATTCCTGAACAATTTTTGCAGTGTGGCAGGATGCATTATCCTGCTAAAAGATGCCACTGCAATTCGGGAAAACTGGTGCCATGAAGGGGTGAACTTGGTCTGCAATAGTGTTTAGGTAGGCGGTATGTGTCAAAGTAACATCCACACGAATGCCAGGACCCAAGGTTTCACAGCAGAACATTGCCCAGAGCATCACACTGCCTCTGCCGGCTTTCCTTCTTCCCATAGTGCATCCTGGTGCATCACTTCCCCAGATAAGTGACGCACACACACCCTGCCATCCACATGATGTAAAAGAAAACAAGATTCATCAGACCAGGCCACCTTCTTCCATTGCTCCATGGTTCAGTTCTGATGTTCACATGCACATTGTAGGCGTTTCCAGTGGTGGACAGGGGTCAGCTTGGGTAAATGGCACACATGTATAGCGCTTTTATCCAAAGCACTTTGCACTGCGTCTCATTCACTCATTCAAACACACACTTACACACCAATTGTAGCAGAGCTGCCATGTATGGTGCTAACTTGCCATCGAGAGCAACTTTGGGTTCAGTGTGTTGCCCAAGGTCAATTCGGTATGCTGAGTCATGTGGGCCAGGAATCGAACCGCCAACCCTACAATTAGTGGACAACTCGCTCTACCACCTGAGCCACGGCTGCCCCATTACTCTGATGAGTCTGTGGCTACGCAGCCTTATACACAGCAAGCTGTGATGCACTGTGTGTTCTGACACCTTTAGCCAGGATGAAAATTTTCACCAATGGGATCAGACCAGTTTGGCCTTCGCTCCCCACATGCATCAGTGAACCTTGGGCACCCAGGACCCTGTCACCAATTCACTGGTTGTCCTTCCTTGGACCACATTTGGTAGGCAATGCATACCGGGAACACTCCATAAGACCTACCATTTTGGAGATGCCCTGACCCAGTCATCTAACCATAACAATTTGGCCCTTGTCAGAGTCACTCAGATCCTTACATTTGCCCATTTTTCCTGCTTCCAACACATCAACTTTGAGAAGTGACCGTTCACTTGCTGCCTAATATATCTCACCCCTTGACAGGTGCCATTGTAACGAGATGGTCAATATTATTCACTTCACCTGTCAGTGATTTTTGTGTTATGGCTGATCTGTGAATATTGTATTATTTATAATGTTTACCCTTTTTGTTGTATAGGCCTGTGCAAGTAAGTGCATATTTGTTTAGGTTTTTATCCATCCATCCATTTTCTATGTCACTTATCCTACAGGGTCACGGAGAACATGGAGCCTATCCCAGGGAGCATTGGGCACAAGGCGGGGTACACATACACATTCACACATCGATTCATATACTTTGGACAAGCCTACCATGCTTCTTGGGGAAGAAACCCGGAGGAAACCCCCGCAGCATGGGGAGAACATGCAAACTCTGCGGCGGGAATCGAACCCCCAACCCTGGAGGTTTTCTTATTATAATTGTAAGGCTCCTGTTCCAGTGATAATAACTAAGATAATTGGATAGACACATAGTGCTATATGCTTCAAAGAAACAACAGAAGCATCGCTGATGGAGTCTACTTCAGTCGCCTATTGTATTCGGGCATGAGGCATGTACAGCATTACATTATAATCCACTTCACTGTACTATTGTAATATTTCTTGAGCAGGGTTGCTTTATTTTTAGTTGACTATAAATATTAAATTAGTGAAATTAGTATCTTAGTGACAGTAGATAGAACATTAAAGCCTACTACACTAATAATGTGATCTGGTATAAGAAATGGGAATATCCTTTTCATATAGTCATACTGAATGTGCTGTAAATACTGAAGGTTTTTGTTTCCCCAGCAGAGTCTTGAGCTTTTATTACGTTAGTGTAGGTGTTCCTCACAAGAGTAAACACTGAAAACTGCTCCACGCATTTATGTTTCATCAGTGGGTCAACACATAAAATTCAGTGTGTGTATTGAAATATTTCATGAATCTGCGCGTGTAAAAAAAAAAAAAAAAAACCATTGCAAAACAAGTTGCACAACAGTTACATGCAACTGTAATAATATTGTACATTTGTGATTTAAAAAATAAATAAATAATTGTAACAATATATTCAGTAACACTTTCCTTGGAGAGATTGATAATAAGCACGAATAGATTGCTGCTGATGCAACTTTATTTTTTTTAACCAACAGTTATTTCTTTCTCTGGCCTTTATTTTTTCTCTCTCTCTCTCTCTCTCTCTCTCTCTCTCTCTCTCTCTCTCGATTTCAAGAGGGAATAAAAAAGCCATGCTTTCAGAGACAGTTTTATACACTTTAGAGCTCCCCAGAATCAAGACAGGCGGCTCCCCATTGATTAAAGAAGTGGTGAATATTCTTACAATCATGCTTCCTGCTTAGCACAAGTGCGAGAAGGCGTCATTTCGGCTCAGAAGAGATGAAGTGCCTCTATAAATATTTTCATCTTCAACTAAAATGTATGATAAAGACATGACCAGTGCTGTATGAAAAAAGATTGTGATATCTTACTGTATTTTACATTTTCTGCTTTGAATGTATTGCAAGGACACACACAGTCATTAAAGCAAAGCATGACTCATAAGGAGCACGCACCCTGGTGCTTCTTCGGTCTGAATATTGGTGTGGCCAACTTGAATATTTCTAGCCTTATATTTGAAGCCTTGTTCAGGTGTTCAAGATTTCTATGAAAATGGAGCAACTGAAATAAAGGGAAACTGGTAAATCTTTCTGCTTGTAGATTAACAGTTCTGTATCTACACTCCTAGAAAATTTTGAACCCTTAAGGGTTCTTCATTGTCGCTCTGGGGAAAGTCTTAATGGTACAGTGTGTAGAACCCTACAACAGAGTGCTTCCATTTCAGAAAAGGTTTCATGTAGGAACTTTTTGAAAGCTTAGCATTTTGGAAGCTAAGAATGCTTTATTCAATGAAGCCACGAAGGACCCTTAGAATGTATAGTGAGGGGAAATGTTTGGGCACTATTGTTTTTGTTATTTCATATACTTCCAGTTCATATATCCACTTCAAATTGAAACTGTCTTTTGACTTTGTACTTATAAATAAGAACAAAAAGTATAGATTCATAAGCATAAACAAATATGGTTCCATTCATCCATTTTCTTTACCGCTTATCCTACACAAGATTGTGGGGAACCTGGAGCCTATCCCATGGGACTCTGGGTACAAGGCAGGGGACATGCTGGACAGGGTGCCAAGCCATTGCAGCTATTCACACACTACAGAAAATTTGGAAATGCCAAGTCAGCCCACAGTGCATGTCTTTGGACCTGGGGAGGAAACCCGAGTACCTGGAGGAAACCCCCGAATCACAGGGAGAACATGCAAACTCCCCGCACATAAAGCAGAGGCAGAAATCAAGCCCCAACCCCAGAGGTGCAAGGCAAACATGCCTACCATAAAACCAAAGTGCCCCCCAAAAGATATGATTGAAAAACGAAACTGATTGGGGAACACTAGTAAAAAAAAAAACAAAAAACGAAAAGCAACACATTCTAAGACTAATGATATGGAAGTTAAGAAAGTGACTCAAAAAGAGTTGCAGGACAACCTGAAAGCAGCAGGAACAACAGTTACTCAGAGAAGCAAGGAACTACACTATAATCTCTACATATAATAAAAACCCATACATGTGTCTAAAGGCATTTAGACCAATTAGAATTATTTTGAATCAATATACTCTGCAGAGGCATAAAAAAAAAACAACAAACAAAAAATTCAGCTTGTCATGTTTCGAGAACCATGCGTTGTGAGTATAGAACTTCATACCTACAGTAAAATACGCAGTGGGAGCATCATAATATGGGGCTGCTTCTCTCCAAACAGTTCTCTGCAACAACCCTAAATTAGTCAAAATAATTCAAGAAGGCCTTGCATGGCCTAACCAGTCTACTGACTTGAATCCCATTGAAAATTTATGGAGGATTTAGAAAGACCATCAGAGAGAGAGACGCTTGTAACCTTGGGGAATTGAAGATTTGCCAAGAGCAATGGGCCAAATTTGAACCACTGCTGCAAAAACCCAATTCTTACCGTGGCTGCCTCAAAGATGTAACTGCCAACAACAGCTTTGTAACAAAGTACTAATGTTGGCAATTTGTGGTGTCTGAATAGTTTTTCCCCCTGTCATTGTTTTTTTTTTATTATATATTTTTCAATATACACAATTAGAGAGTAAATTCCATTCCTGCCAGTGTGGCCAGTTTCCTCCCATTCGTCAATGCCACACACAAAAAAATACTTGAGTAAGAGCTTCCCCGTGTGAAGACTCTTCTTTCTGAATGAATGCAATCGTGTGAGTTAAATGATAAATGTACATTTGTGTGTCTCTAGGAAATATTTCAAAAACCTTAAATGTCAAGGTTGTGTTCTTATAGCTATAAGCCACAAAATGGCAGAACGGAAATGTGACTTTACTGTGAGACGTGAGCTGACATTATGATTAAGTGGATAAGTTGGATTGTACACTGGCCATGGCTTGAATATACAAATTTAATCTTAACAAGGACACAACAATCGATTGTTTATTCTGTGCATTTGTGTGTGTGTTTGTGTGTGTGTGTGTGTGTGTGTGTGTGTGTGTGGCGCAGTGCAAGGCAGGTGGGGTGGCTATCTCAATATACACAGGCAAATTAAATAAGCGATAATACAGCTTGACATTCTTGTCATCGAGCTCTTATGCCTTCGATCAGAGTAGCGGCGGTTCTGATTATTACAGATTTGGCCAGTTATTAATTATACAGATATTTACCCTCACAGAAATGTCATCATGGATATAAGTCCTATATGGATTCTTGGAAAAAAGCAATATGAAATTCCTGTTGTTGTTCTTGTACTTAATATTGTGGCTGGGCGAATCCTGTGTTGTGTAAGATATTTACTATAACTTTATAAAAACACTGCAGTAGTAGAAAGGGTATAAAATGAATGTTATTTGCCTAGGTAAGCATTCTGTTCAAGATCTATGCCACTTGTCTGTGTCTTACCTAATATTACTAGTAGGAACAGTCAGAGCTGTATGTAATAGAAATGCTCATTATACTGCATACATTCATTTTATTCTGTACTTGTAATATGTGCTTGCTTAGCCAACCGCATATTAAATAATATAGCATATTCCCACCTTATTCTACTTAGTTTGGAACTAATTTATGTCTGAAGGCTCTGCTTGCAAATGTGACACGTATTTCAATTAGCACACTTCACATACTCTCACTAGCACTTTATAATGGACTGTAGGGGGATGAACAGCACACATGGGTTTCATACCTATTTGAAAGTTATTATCAGGATATTTACTTAAAGAACAACCTTTTCTTTAAAGCAAATGTAATCTTGTCAAGGTAAAGGTAGCCATTTAGCCTAGTTAAAAGAACTTCCTGATATTCAGCACAGCTTCAATATGTTTGAAGTGAGACAAGCTATATCAGACCTAATTTGGCCTCATGGAAAGAAAAAAAAACCCTATAAGGCTTATCTTGAAAGATGATTACTCTAGATCTGCTCCCTATTCTTTGAATGTCAGAACTGTAATTCCAGTTTTCCAAAAGGTCCTAAACTCACTCTCTCTGTCTTTGTCTTTCATGCCTATGTTGGTGTGTGTGTGTGTGTGTGTGTGTTCAGGTTGTTGTATTAGTCTCATTTAAGCTATATTAAATTACGGTCATCCAAGTAGAAATAGGCAATTTCTTATATATACTGGTAGAAATTCTCCCCACAATAAGAATGAGTCTTCCCACGATAATAACGATAAAGCCTAGTTGATGACGTATTTGCGTACGACGGCCTGCGACCCATTCGCAGCTCACGTGCAGAGCGAAAACAAGTACTGAGGCAGGCGGAACTGAAGCTGAGGAGGAGTTTCTCGCTAAACGAGGAGCTACTGTACCTCTACAATCTGGAACTTGGGTTTGGTTACAGAAAATCAGTTTTACATTTAGATCAATGTTTGTGTTTCTGAGGTTCTCAAGAACACAGCTATCACTTGTAGCCAAAATCAGTGGTGCATGGAACTATATTTTATATCATCACTGATCTCGTTATTGCAATAAAATACCAGAAAATATCATGATATAGTTTTAAGTCCATATCGCCCGTCCCTACAACCAACCCCCTCCTGCAAAGAATGTTTAAAATAACTAGCTTTTCCACTTATCAACCTATAAATCAGTACCACAATCATTTCAGCCGTTTTTTTATTATTATTATTATTATTTTTTTTTACATTAATAGAAGTATAATTATTTTTGTAGGCTGTATTGGGTGCTATTTTTCCAACCATACAGCTTTGAGAATTCTCAAGTCCAAAGAGAAGACACACAAAGTAAATGACTGCACGCTGTTGTATTGCGCTACATTGCTCTGTGAACATGTTGAGCTCTGATGATTGAGTAATCCATTTCTCCGTGCAGCTCTCCTGATGCCGTAAACACTCTTACCAAACAGACACGTCATTCTTCATCTCAGCCAGGATCACCCAGCTTGGGAAAATGGCGTGGATTTGTAACGCTTTTGTGCTTTGTGTTTTTCTTTCTCTTTGTCTCTCTCTCTCTCTCTCTCTCTCTCTATCTCTCACCCTTGTTTTTTCACGTCCTCTCTGTTTATATTGCTGATATATTTAAAGTGTTATCCTTGAGATGAGATGCAGTGATGTTTGCTATCTCACATTTATTTGCTTGGAATATCTTTGTAAACCACCGTGCAGAAATGGAGGAGGGATTTTGATAGAAATGCATTTGGTTTGGTTACAGGCAGTTGCTCAGGAGTAAACAGAATTGAAATGTGCCCTACATATCTGTCAGTTTGTGCAGCCTATGAAATGGAAAAGGTTTATGTTGTTTTTGTACGTATGCAGAGCAAATGGTAGCGTGCAAATAAAGAATGTTGTTCAGAAGGTATCTCATTTTGTTCTCAATATAGCTTGCTATTACTCCATATTTTAAATCACATGCACTCCTCACTGACATAAAAGCCTGAACTAAAACCAGGGTTGCATAAAAGTGAGATGAACTTCTGGATATAAACATAGAATACCTTCTTAATTTGTACAGAACTCATCGCAAAAATTGCCTAATGCGTAATTCCTACAAACATATTTTATCAGGTGTTCATGTACTTCCTTAACTTCTGTATGGATATTTGTTTCCTCAAGGGTTTGAGAAGGCATCTGTAGAGGTAGTTTTCCATGGGAAAACCCATTTATGACAACCCATTGTTTGTGATCCAAGGGCGTTTGAGGTGGGTATTTATAATGAGTGTGTAACTTTGTATCTGTCTTTAGAAGAAGATTCAGTTTGGTACTTCCTGCCGTGCCCGAGTAGATTCAGCCAGAGCTCCTCTGACTGCTTTTATTTTTCTTTAGCACAAACAGAAGTTAAGTTAATATGTCAAATTACAAATCTAAGTTCCTCAATTTATTTACTAAGAATTAATGGTCTTTTTGGATCGGTTCTTGCAATTTTCTTGTTTTTTTTTAACCTCCTCTTCCTTTTGTACTTTTTAACTTTGTAATATATATTTATGGCTCTATTGGTTAATTTCACTTAAGTAATTGCACCATGTTGGGTAGAGTGAGCCAGAGTGCTTCCAGAAGGAGAGGGAGACAGTGCACTGGTGCTTTGCCAAGGCATTTGAATAGCTTTCAGTGGAGGCTTTTTCCTTCCCTCTTCCATCCCTCCCCACCCCGCTCACATAAAACTGGCAGTGCATTGACAGTGTGAGCACTTTGTGTAATTCCCCAGATTGAAAAGCTGTTTCACAATGAGAGATTTCTGTCCCTGTTGCTCCTGACAGAGGAGGTCTTGCTAGGATACTACAGGCATCATGCTCTTCACTAGCTAAACTCCTCTGCCTTAGTTGAGGTATTATCGGATCACACATCATGGCGCTGACCAGACATGGCTACTACTAACCAAAAGACACAATTGTAATTTTATAACTGCAGCACAACCCAGCAGCAAAGACTAGATATGATTACAGCTTGCTATATGACTTAACTCTGGTGTTATTACAGCCCAGTCATTTCGTCCTGCTCAGGTGGGGCTGCTGCTAGTTATATGACTGAACAGAGAAAGAAAAGGGATATCAGTACAGTATTGCTGCTAGCTTCAATATGGTTTTATATCCTAAACAACATTGTCCTCATCATACTGCATGCCAGACATCACACCTGGAGATGTGTCAAGGTGTGTGTGCACATACAGTACACATGTCCCACTGAGCTGAAAGTGAACAGCATGAGCAGTTCACACACCCTTTGACATCTCATTCCACCCCACCGTGGAGGCTTCCCACCTTCCTGTGTCCATGACCTATAGTAGTGGATTTTTCAGCATGTGTGCTTCTCTGCTTTCCTCCATCTCCATCCCTGTGTTGGCAAACTCATTACAGGCCAATCAGCCTGGGGCAGTGTTTGTGGCCCCACAGGTTGCCGGGCTGTAAATAAGCACGAGTGTATGCTCCCCTGTTGCATGGTCCTGGGCCTGATAACAGCTGCTCTCAGTGCCACTGTTGACCTTCTCCTCACCACTAGCTCACCAAGGACTCTCCAACTGCTTCTCTTTTTACCTCCGCATTTGTAGGAGCAATTATTCTTATTGCTGAGAGAGATGGGGGCAAGGAGGGAGGGTAGTAGTGGACCGATATTAGAAATAACAAGCACTATTTTATTTACAGTGATATTGTGTTATCTACCACACTCATCAGATCTCCTGTACTGGGGACCACTCTAGAGATTATTTTTTGGCACTAGGCGGTGTGTCCATATGTCTGTTCATGCATCGATCTGAGATTCCAGTTAGCACCATATTTCAAGAATTAGTGGTTAAATGTAGGATTAATATAAAGTTATCATTGTAATTAGCAGATGAACTGATTACATTGTTAGAAATGATCCAAACTGGGAAAGTCACATCAAGGTCAAATCAAGGTCAAATGTCTGGGATAGTTTTTCTTCAATAACTGACTTACTGTTTAAAGAATATTTTAAGGGTATTTCAGGCATACAAATTAGTAACAAGAATGACTAGATTTGGTGGTGCCAGAGACATCCCGGTTGACGCTGTTGGGGTAAAAATGTACTTGTTTTACTTATCAAGACATTTATTTGCCGTTATGCATTTCTGTGGTAACGCTCAGTGTTCCAGCTTCATTGAAATTCATTAAATGTATTGTGTTCCATACAATTCCTGGGCATATGTATGACTGATAAATAAGAATTATATACAGACAATATTTAGTCATAATAATCTAACATAGGACTACAGAGCAGAGCAATTCTTGCAAGCAAAAATCATCCCAGCCTCCCAACCACGATATAATCTAGAAGAAATTCTAAATACAATATTTGGCCAAACGTTTGTGGACACCTGATCATCATGGGGCGGCTGTGGCTCAGTCGGTAGAGCGGGTTGTCCACTAATCCACCAACCGTGGGGTTGGCGGTTCGAATCCCGGCCCGGGTGATCCCAAGCCGAAGTGTCCTTGGGCAAGACACTGAACCCTAAGTTGCCCCCAATGGCAAGCTAGCACCTTGCATGGCAGCTCTGCTACCATTGGTGTGTGAATGTGCTCTCATTAGTAAGTCACTTGTAAAAAAAAAATGTAAAAATGATATTTCTGTAAAGCTGCTTTGAGACAATGTACCATTGTAAAAAAGCGCTATACAAATTATTAAATTATTATTATTATTATCACACCCGTACTATATGTAGGCCTTCCTCAAACTGGAAGCACACAGTTGTATTCTGTATCATTACAATTTCCCTTCTATGAAAGGAAAGATATATGATCTATGAAGACATGATTTGGTAAGGTTTGAGTGGAAGAACTCAAGTGGTCTGCACAGAGCCCTGACCTCAACCCTTTCTGATGAACTGGAAGGCTAACATGGCCCAGGCCTCTCACCCAACATCAGTGCCAGACCTCACTAATACTCTAGTGGTTGAATGAGCAAATCCCCACAGCCACACTCCAAAAATCAAGTAAAAAACCTTCCCAGAAGAGTGAATGTTGTTATAACGCCAAAGGGGAGCAAATCTGTTGGGATGTCCTTCAACAAGCAAATATGGGCGTGATGGTCAGTTGTCCACATACTTTTGGCCATATAATGCATAAGCACGTGTTGCTCTAAGGAATCATGGCTCTCATGCAGGAGTAAAAAACACTGACAGAAACAAAACTGCAAACTTTTTCTGGATGTTTTTAGCTACTGATAAAGAGGTGGGTGAGACTCCTGAGTGAGACTCTTCTGTGAGGTGGGTGAGACTCTTCTGTAATGGTTTAAGCACAACTAAAGAGTATTCACTAAAGTCTCACCAAAGATCAATGTTAACAAGAAACTAATATGGCTGTGAATTATATTTATCTTTTGGTCACATGTTGCTGCTTGATAATGTGCTGCATGACTACATTAAAATGGTTGATTTCTTTGCAAGTTGCAATCTAGCACTTCAACTCATTGGTCAATTGTTGTCCACGCATTAACAAGGAACCAGTTGAACATAACACACATTTATTTATTTGAATGGATTAATATATATATATATATATATATATATATATATATATATTTTTTTTTAAATAGTATGAAATATACTTTTCAATATACCTGGGTGCCCCACCCATATATCACCTATGTGTGGGAAACACTGGCAGCTGTTGACACACTTTGAGCGGCTTTTCCAGTCTGCCCATGGCCTTGTGGGACTTCAGAACAGAGAGTGTGTTTCATGGCTGAGATCAATAATACAATTTAGTAAATTTCACAGTGAATGACTCCCTGTGACCTACCAACTGTCATGAAATGAACACACTTGCTTTGGGCATTTCTTTTCTGAAAGGAAAAAAAAATTGGTGCAAGAGCAGAGGAAACATTTGAACCCTTTCAAATTCACTGGCCTCTTTATCAGTGGTGCCAAGTGTGTAGGCTGCTGAGCATTCTAGGGTCCTCAGGCATCATGTTGCTCTGTTTTGCCTGATAGTTTCTGTTGGCAAGAACTGAATAGCCAGACCCCAAGAACATAGAATCCAAACACTTAGTTCTCTTTCATTTACTTTCCCACTTGATTTTTGATAAAAATGCTAATGCGCATGATTATTTCACTATTTAGTGCCATTTTAATGACAGCCTAGTGATTTGGTGACATTCTGTAATTGATGTCGCTAATTAGCAGCCATTGCCCTCTGAGCTCAGAGCTGGCATTTGTGCACAGTGCAGCCCATCTAATCCCACGCTACAGTGGAGTATTATTTTAATGCTTAATTTATGCTGGTCTCGAGGCACTCCCAGTTTTGACACCTGTTACTAAGCTCCACAAAGTTAGAGGTCATGGCTGTAATCTCATCCAGATTAAACGATAAAGATATGGCTTGGCGAGTAGAGAAGGAGAGCTTGATGTTGTCATGGTGACTCTTTTCCTTTAGACTTTCAGTAGGGGAGGTAAAACAACAAAAACTGCAAGGGCAGTGAATTTGATATGAGGTTCCGAGGCAGACAATGTTTTCCTGGGGTTTGAATCAATTCCAGCTTTATCAGTCGTCTGTGTCCAGGATTTTTCACCCTTGGGAGCAGCTGATGTGTTTTCCAATAATGAAATCGAGCACATTGCAAAAGTACATTTAGGAGGTGGCTGTACTCCCATGTCCCCTCTAATTTCGAATGGAGTTTCTAACAGTGAGTGTAGGCTCATTGAGGGGTTGCGAAATGTATGTGGCTACATGCTTTATTGGTGAGTAGCTCCCGATCCACACTGATTTACTGGCTACTGTGGCGGTGATGGGAATAGTCTCTCAATCACCTCTATGCAATAATTTATAATGGCATGGAGGCTGAAAATTGTCATCTTGATTAAATCATTTCTAATGACAAATTCTGATGTTTAAAAAACATCAAGTGTGTTCTGATTTACGGTCATTTAAGGTCTATGTAAAGACGTCAGAAAAGGGATATTGGAAAGCTAACAATATTTCAATTGTTACAAACCTTTAACACAGTTCACTTGATTGCACTTTTTAAATTACGTAAACTGAAATGATTAAATTGTAATGTAGGTTCTTTCCCATTTAATCTTTAAGTATTTCATTTCATTTCTTTAAACCAGGGTTTGCACAAGGTGAGTGAAGGGAATTTATAGTACCCGGAAAATAACACTTTTGGTTACAAATCTGTTGTGTAACTCTTGAAAACATAATGATAAAAAAAATGAATGCTTGGATATTGAGGACATTTTATTATATTTTGCTCTGTTTTAAAAAAGTGAACCCTGTTAAAATAAAGATTGTCTTTGTAGTTACCTCTCATACACTGTATATATATATTATTTTGCATGTAATGATATCAGTTATATAGGTGGTCTGGGATGGCTGAATTGGGGAAAACTGAAAAAATATTTTAGAGACGTCTCTACTTTTAATAACTCAGTAATATATTTGAACAAATATATGGAAAGCGTCTTATTTGGGATGCGTTCAAATCATAGATGAGTGCTTACACATTGTAGAGATTGCAGTGGTTTTAATGTTTAAAAGACTTAAGAAAAATACATCAATAGCGAGAAATAGTCGAGTGAAGAGACGATGGTGAGGCTTGTGTTTAAATATTCATTGTACTGCTCGCCATTGTAACATGGGTGGCGGAACTAACATTCCCCTTTTCACAACAAATCAGTTTACTTGCCGCTAAAATGAAACATTCTGGAGGAAGAGCATAACATTCTCTAGTGTATATATGCATCATATCATAGGAAATAAAGGAGAAGCAGTGTGTGCGCTTTGCCATTGCAGCCATCTATCTGAAGCGAAAGTGCAAGCACCAATTATCTACGCTTAGCTTATTGCCTCATTGGCCGCGGCTTCCATGTTTCTTTGTTGAAGTATCCGGCTTGGCGCTGCTCATTCCTGGGCACTGGAGCCGTGCGTATTGGCCTTAGATCCTCGCTCCTTCTGCTAGAAAACACGGGAGGCTACAGGTCTCGTGCACATCTCGGCCAGTACTATCTCTCTCCATCTATTTCTGTCCTGAGCTGTGAACTGTGCTTCTCCTGATGAGAGCCCCATTTCCTCCAAATCGGTCACCACTGTCCGTCGCCATGTTGTTCTTGGCCTGCCATGTTTATGCTTCCCAGGTGGTGTCCAATACAACGCCACTTTAGGTGTCCCTTCCTGAGACATTCTGAGTACATGTCCAAACCATCTTAATCGGCGGATCCTAATCTCTTGAGATATGTTGTTAGATCTTATCTTTTTGTACATGTTGACATTAGAGATGGTATTGGGCCAGTAGATGTTGCAGATCTTCCTAATACATCTGTTTATGGAAGGCGTCTAACTTGCTCATGCCTACTTTCACTATTCTCCAACATTCGGCGCCATACAGAAGCACTGATTTAACATTGCTGTTGTAAATTTTTATTTTTGTTCTCAGGCTTAGCTGTTTAGACTTCTAAATGGTTCTGACTCTGCTAAAAGCTCTTCTTGCTTTATTCATTCGGGCCTTGATGTCTTTTTGGGTCTCCGTTATCAGTGCTAATGATGCTGCCAAGATATGTGAAATCGTTTACATCCTCGATTGGCTCTCCCTCAGTGGTGACTGGGTCAGAGACAGGAGCATTGATATGCATGGCCTGTGTTCACCAAGTCACTCCATATTTGCATAAAGTTAAACTTTGGGACACGCCAACATCTAGTTGCCAGCACTCGCTAATGCTCGTGTCGCCAGAAGTCCCCAGCTGTCATTGAAAGTGAATGGTCTCTTGTCGTTTTGTCCCTGTGAGTCACTGCATGTGTGAACATAGCTTACATACATACATACATACATACATACATACAGGTAGGTGCAGTGTCTTTCAGTGGAATTGGAATGAAATGTCAGATTATCTGATTTTCATTTTGGTGCTTACCAGACTTCAAAATGCTAATACTTCATATACATCATATTTAAGTTCATGAAAGTATGTGCTTTTCCCTGGCTGCCACAAATTAATATATAGTGTAAGTAAATACTGTTATCTGATCTGACAATGCTTTCAGTAGAAACCTATTTAAAAAAATACTTTTTTTTATTGTTTTTAATGTAATTAAAGTTCCTGTAATATCTGGTTTGTGTAGCAGTCTCTCTTTCTGGCCTTCTCCCTCTCTCTCTTGCTCTCTCTCTCTCTCTCTCTCTCTCTCTCTCTCTCTCTCCCACTCCCAGTCTCTGTCTGTGTGCGTGTGTTTCTATGCAGTTTTGAATGGCAGTATGTAGGCCTGACTCTAGGCCTAAGGCACTGGTGGACTGCGGCTGTATAAATTCTCCTTTGTGCCGGATGAGCAGTGTGACATGCCTGGCTTGTAGTTTGGTAATGGGATTAGATTAGCCATCTTCTCTCAGTGTGTTCATGTATGAATGGTCCTGCTACAGCAACACAGCCACAAATCAAAGGCTTTTTAGTGATACAGCTCTGTGTTAAAGCATATGATGAATGCTAATGAAGATCCTTCACATTTTTTATGGAAGCACTACAATCAGCTCTTGTTGTGGCCGATGGTAACACTTTGTTTTGTCTGAGATATAAACATCTGAATTGAACAGCTGGAAGTAAAGAGCAGCAGTCTCTGAGTGTTAAGGAAATGTTGGCATTCTTTTCTACAAAGCACCCACAACAAACACACTGGCGCACTGCTAGTGTACCTGAGGAAAGCTAATTCACACTGTGTTTACTGGCCTCCTTTACATAATAGGGTTAACCGCATGAGAGTACAAACACACAGTCACATAATATCGCAGATGCTCAAGCCTCCCACTCTTTTCTCCATATTGAATTTTTATTCCAGCTTGTTGATCGAGGATTGAACTAACTTTTTGCAAATGAGAAAGTATTTCCAGCCCAGAGTCTCTGTGCGGAGTAATTCTGTAAATTTGGGGGGGGGGGGTTGGAGCAAAAACCAAAAACGGTGTATATTCCCACAGATGAATGTGCAGCCCACTACTGCGCTGAGCATATACTCGTATTTGTTAAAAACCCAATTTATTAAAACTTAAGCACTACACTGTTTTCTCCAAACACTTGATGATTAATATGGCCTGTAACCGGTGAAGAACACATCTGAGGAAATATCCAGATAGGACTAGAATTATAGATTCAAAGAGAGTTTGTCTCTTTTATGATTGCTTTTTACACGCTCTTTCACTTTCTTTCTTCATACACACACATCTACACATGCACACTGTTGAAATCAGCCATTGATTTTCCTTCTTATTACGCATCGAGTTATCTGTCAGTGAACTGTCTCACCAAATGCCATTTTTCCTTCAGTGCATGAAGGCTGGACCTCTCGAGCTATTTATTTTGGTTAAGAAGTGAGTGATGCAGTGTTGATTACAGCTCATCATAGTCTGCCTTTGGAGTCAGGCACCATAAAATTAAAACTGAAATCAATGGTGTATCCATATCTGTTCCTCTCAAGCTGAACATAGATGTGTAGCCTTGAGCCCTGTATTCCTCGTTTGACTGGAAGTATCTGCAGAGTCCCTGATAGACCATGGACAGCAGCTCACTGTAGCAGACGTTCTCCATGGTCCTGAGACGTCAAACCACTTTTCATCAGGCTGAGAGCAAATATATGTTACACTGTAGCTCCATTTACGGAACTTTAGTTTCACTTTTTGATCATGCTGCGAGGGATGCTTTAACTGAATCTCTGTAATCCCTCGGGATATCACACATCTCTCTAATGTTGGATTTACTTCAAATGCAGATTTTCTCTTTTAATGTAGGTCAAAGGCATGATTTCCATACCAACGCTCTGAGTTAATTGAACCTAATATAAGCCTAACTTGAGAGAACACAAATATAGATTTTTTGTTTTCAGACTAGCCACTAGTTCAAAATTTAGCTTAAAACAGGCTTAATGTGTTCTGCAAGAGTTTTCATGATTAAATTGGTTAGCCATTTTTTAAATCGAACGATTTAAAATCTATTTGTCTGTTGGTCACTGACACAGTGCTTTGAAAAGATATTTCTTGGGTTTTTGTGTAAAACTAACTGCCCCCTTAAACTTAAAACCTGTTATTGCAAGTTTCCACCACCATGCTTTACCGTAGGTATGATGTTTCTTTTTGTGGAATTCTGTGTTTGGTTTATACTAGATGTAACCTGGACCCTGTCATCCAAACAGTTCCACTTTCGACTCATCAATCCACTGAACATTCTCCCAAAAGGTTTTAGGATCATCAAGGTGTGTTTTGGCAAAATTCAGATGAGCCTTAATGTTCTTCTGGGTTAGCAGTGGTTTTCACCTCACCCCTCTTCCATGAAAGACAGTTTTGCCCAGTGTCTTTTTGATAGTGGAGTCATGAACAGTGACTTTAATTGATGTAAGAGACGCCTGTAGTTCATTTGACGTTGTCGGGTCTTTAGGGACTTCCTGGATGAGTAGTTGCTGTGCCCTTGTAGGAATTTTGGAATATCGGCCACTTCAGGGAAGGTTCACTAATGCGCTGAGTTTTTTTCCATTTGGAGATAACGACTCTCACTGTGTTTCTTTTGAATCCCAGAGCCTTTGAAACAGCTTTGTAACCGTTCCCAGACTGATGTATTTCAATCACATTCTTCGTCATCATTTCTGAACTTTGGCATAGTGTGTTACTGGGTAAGAGCTTTTAACCAACTTCATGCTCTTGAAAAAGTTCTATTTAAGTGTTGATTTGATTGAACAGGGTTTGCAGTAATCAGGCCTGGTTGTGTCTAATCCAGCTGAACCCCTCTATTAATGCAGTTTCATAGATTTGGGGACTTAGTAACTATGGAGGCAAATACAATAAATAACTATCATATAAAAACTGTGTTTTGTGTTTACAGGTTCAGGTTGCTTTTGTTTTATTTTATATTTTGTATTAATTTCTGAAACAGTTTAGTATGAGATAAAATCAGTAAATACTTTTTCACAGCACTGTATGTAAGCCATTATTTGATGCCCAGATCAGTTTAAATGGTTAATGTGTAAGAATATCATGTGATGAATTACAGGGTACATCTGTTTGGAGCAGCTGTGGTCACCATTCCACTATTTTTCAGTGCTGCATCCACAGCTGGCCATGTTTCCTCACATTGCTCCTACAGGGCCCCCTCTCTCTCGCTCTCTCTCTCGCTCTCGCTCTCTCTCTCTCTCGCTCTCTGCCACCTTTTTGTCTTTCATTTCACATTCATACTCCATTGTCATCTTTTCTCTGTTTTTTGCCATTATTTTGCTCTCACTTTCTTTCTTGCTCTCTTAGTTTCTATTCTAGGGACTGGTTGATAAACGATTCATCTGTCTATTTGACTCAGAATTGTATGACAATTACATGTGAATGTAATGTTCCTTTTGGTGTGAAATGTGTTTTGCCTCTGCTTCGGAAGCAGACTGTGGGGATGCTTTCTCCCTGCTGAAAGTTACAATCTCATTCAGGTTTCAATATGAAATGGAATGTAGAATAGCAATACATCTTAGTCCTAGAGAACTTGCCCTGGAGGTTTTAGACTCTGCAACCTATTTCATTAATCCGTATACCTCATTTTAAACAGCACACACACACACACACACTGACTCACACACAGTAACATCGATCCTGGCATATTATGCCCAATACTTAATTCAATTTTTTGCCATATTTGACTTACACGGGAGCATATCCATTTCATTTGGTTATGTTTAAAAGGTCATTCATTGACCTTCGTCATAGTTGTCTGTTAATCTATATGTGCCTGTCAGCCAGGGCTGTAACAGTCAGCTCTGCTCATGTTCCCAGATTTCTGCTTTCAGCTGGAATATGATCTGACCAGTGTCAATATTCATTACTCTAAATAAATGGTGATAACACACCTTTTTGGTTGAAACTTTAAACGTACATCACTTTTCCGTACTGTATTGATTCTCATGAACTTTCTTTCACAGGTACATACAAACAGGGATTGTGTGCAAGTCAGTGATGTTGAGGAGTTTCAGAAGTTGGGCACTTGTGTAAGTTGTGTTGTGTGTGTGTGTGTGTGTGTGTGTGAATGAGTTTGATGTGTGGTGGCTATTCGGTTATGTGCTGACAGAAGGGGTGAGCTCTGCTTGTCTCGGCTCTGAGTATGTGGTGGTTGCCCCATCTGTCAGTAATTAGCTCTGAGCTACCTGGCGCCGCATGGTGAATTCCACGCTCAGTCCCCGAGATGTGGCCATCACTTCTCCCTCCTCCATCTCCTGACCAACTGTCCTCTGCTGATCCATCTTTTCAGCTCGATGAGTTGATGCTTTGTAAGGCAAGATAAGGAGACATCCAATAAGGAGCGTAGCAGCTTTGAACTGGCTTCAGATCTGTCAGAGTGTTTAGCGGGTTTAGAAGGTTTAGTTTTCATTCATTCAGTATCCTCATATTAGAGGTGAATGTAATGTTGTACTTTCACTGATAACTGAATGCTTTTGACACTTTGCTTTGGTTAAAGTTAATCTTTGTGGGATATATGGGGTTGGCATCTGTTGCAGATTGATCCTCTAGTGCTAGTCTTATATTCGGTATGTATGTATGTGTGTATGTATGTGTGTGTGTGTGTGTGTGTGAGAGAGTGTGTTTGGGATGTTTATTGCTCTTACCGAAATGAGAACACCTTTTTGATGTTTGTTTTAGTTTATTTGTTTATGGTTGCTATGTTGAGACGCATGTCTTGCTGAAGGCTTGTTATTTCACGATCTGCTACCAAAGCTGTCTCAGTTATCACCTGAGTGGCCGCCAAGATTCTCTGCAGCCTTCATCCATCCCATCTAGCTTCTCTGTGTATGTGTGTGTGTGTGTGTGTGTGTGTGTGTGTGTGTGTGTGTGTTATTTCTTTCTACTGAAAGTAGATGTCAACAGTATGGATTACAGAATGTAAAATAAATTTATACATTTTATATAATATATATA
>JAFFST010045749.1:67550-93309 GCA_022414735.1 Noturus placidus | reverse complement strand
GGAACCCCCCCCCCCCCAAAAAAAAATAAATAAATAAATAAATAAATAAATAAATAAAAAATAAAATAAAGTACAGCTATTCCTATAGGATTTTCCTGACATGTTTTTGGTAACATCCAACTGGAAAAGCCATGGACCACAAAGAGCTTACAAAGCGGGTAGGGGATCTCATTGTTGAAAAATATCAGGAGGGTGTTATATATATAAAAAAAAAATATCCAAGGCATTGGATATATCATGGAACACTGTGAATACAATAATCAGCAAGTGGAGGAAATATGGCACGGCATTGACACTATTAAGAACAGGACGTCCCTCTAAAATTGATAAGAAGATCAGGAGAAAACTGGTCAAGGAGGCTGCCAAGAGACCTACAGCTGCATTAAAAGAATTGCAGCAATTTCTGGCAAGTACTGGTTGCTCCCTACATGTGACAACAGTCTTACGAATTCTTCATTTCTCTGGCTAGGGGCTTATTAATAAATAAATAAATAAATAAATAAATAAATAATACATCCAAACTCCCAAAACCACGTGGAATAATGTGTTCTGGTGTGATGAGACCAAAGTTGAACTTTTTGGCAGTTTCACAGTAAAGGTAGAAAAGGTTCTGACATGATTTATCTTGGTTGATTTTTATTTTACATCACAAAAACCTGTAATTTTAACAGGGGTGTTTAGACTTTTATATCCACAGTAAATGTGGAATTTAGTTTATTACAATTAGCCAGATTTCTACATGAAATTAGTCTTCATAGTCGTAAAAATGCAATTAATATGACACTGGTAATATGGAAAAAGCAATATGTTGTGTGTGGTGTTGGTCAAGAAGACTGATGACATAGTGTATTCATGCAAAATTCAGATGACTCCAAAAGCAATTACTTTTCCTCATGACTAGATTATATTCTATATATCCTTGATGAAATCAACAATTTTGCATTATTTAATCGGAGAAAAAAAAGCACCTGACTTCCATTTTTTTTTCCTCCCCAGCCAATGCTAATATAGCCGCACAAGCCGAGTGCTCTGTTGAGGCCGAGCAGATTGCAGCCATATGATATGGCAGGCCCATTTATAGGGCAGCTGTAAATGTGGCTAATGTAGGATGATCTTGCCAGCCTGTTCTTGTATCTGCACAAACTTTTTATCTAAAGAAAGCAACACAAATGGCCAAAGTGACTCATGTTCATACATATGACCTGCATCTGGACTCCATGCAGAGAACACACACCAGCGCTGGCATTTACACACTCAACTAGAACTATCAAAGCTTCATATTATATCTACATGCCACGCTGAGTGCTGGAACCCTGTATCATGTGGATTAAGACCATTTATTAGAGGTGGGAATTTTCACTTATTAGAGTTACCACTCTAATTTTCACTTACCTCATGATTTGATTTGATTACGATTCAGGGGGTTAAGATTTATGAAAACAATTCTTGATGCATCTCCATTACTCGGGTTGTTGTTTACAGCATTGGTGTAGCTGTATGTGAAGATTGTATGCCTGTATGGAATAATGTCCATGGAAGAAAATGAAAGCCTTGGGTTTCTCAGATCCTTAGCAAGAAATGTTGCAATAGATTATTACAATTTATTTATTTATTTTTTTGCCCTATCAGTTCCGAGTGCCAGCTTTCATTCAAGTGGCTGTTCAAGGGTTCTCTGGTTAACCATAACAGCCTGCAAATGCTGGTTAGAAATGCCTGCTGTGATTTCTCATATTTCATCTTGAGGTCTTTATCATCAAGGTCTTGTGAAGCTCTCTTTTTTTTTAAACCCATCAGCCTTACTGTATAATGCCCAAAGTGTTCCAGAATGACAGTTTTTTATTTAAAAAAAGGTCCTGGATTCAGTTCTTGGGGCAAATATTCCTACTTACCTTCTCCCTTGACATCTGTCCTTCTGTCATATTTACCATATCTATATACTTGGATTAACATATCTTACCTCAGTTTCTGGGACCACGATCTGGCCTTGTCTCTCACTGGTGGATGGAATTAAAGAGAAGACAGTAGTGAGGGAGGGTTTTTTTCATGAATCGTAAAGATTATGTGTGTCTTCAGGTTCTTTACTCAGCTGTGGGTCCAAGAATGAGGCTTTTGTGGAGTATAATAAATAATGATTGCATGATTACTACTGTGATGCAAATGAAACAACTGCTGCTATAATCAAATAGTCTTGTCATGCCGGCATACACTTTAAGCTGCGGGATACATATAATTCAAGTATTTGGAAGATAGTAGGTGGTCTCAGGGTGGTCTCTGTTCTCCGTCACTTTTTTATATTTGCTGTAACCTGTTGTTTGCTTCATATGATAAGTCTGAGTAGAAAGGCTTCAAACTCTACACACATATACAGTAGCTCTGCAGTTTCCATCAGATTTATTACACTAGGAGTCTGTGTGTGGTGTTTTATTAAGTGGTGATGAGATGCTGAACAGCACAGGCCAATGCTTTGATACTGCTGCAGTTTCTGTATGGATGCTTGGTTTAATCAGCTACATGGCCCCCTCCCTCACTTGCTGCCATTTGTTCATCTGCTCTAATTACTCTCCAAATTGTTCTCTTGATGTTTTTCCTGTGTTTATTTACAATGGGGGGTGGCAGAGATGGCTGTGACTTGGTGGAGAGATGCACAGCTGTTGGAGTGAACTGTTATTTGCTGTCCATAGACTCTGAGCCAATACTTACCAGTTCTCAAAGCTGCATGGAACTAAACCAAGCAACACTGAGCTACTCCACAGGTGCTTTGAGTTTAAAATTCCAATAGAAACCTATTTGCATGTATAGGTGCATGGTTTTTGAAACCGTTTTCGACAAAGCAGAGCTGTAGCATGCTGTTGTACATTGAACCTATGGTTTTAAACTGCATTGAATAGCTGTATCCCTTGTAATAAAACGCAGACACCGTTATTATTTTGCTGTTAAATTACCTCTGCTTTTATTTTGTCATTTTTGTGATTGGATATGACTTAAATTGTATTGGAAAATGCCTAGCGCAGCCCAGCGTTAGACAGGGTCTGTTCATTTGTCATAAAAGGTGTGTTTATTTAGATTATCTCATTGTCTGTTTGCTTGCACCTTCTGAGTGTTTGGTGCCCTCACTCCCCATTAGCTATGCCTGCACTTGCTCCTTATTGAAGTTATGAAAAGGCACAAATTACAAAATGCAAACATGTTGTGCCTTTGCATGACACTCATAATGCACTGATTGTGGATATTATGGATAAAGCCAAGCGCTTGCTGTCTCGGTCTGAGACATGTACTCAAGACCGTGGCTGCATTTGCATTTCCATTCCATTCAGCGGCTCCCACTTATTACTTCAAAATTGTTTTTGTATCTCCCAATTTCATGGGTATGAGGCTGTATTGAATGCCATTTGCTGTGTATTATTTGATGTGGGGGGCAGCGCAGAAAAATGCTCTCAATCTGTGTTCATGGCTAATGTGGTTAAGTAAAGCCAGTATGGTTGTTTTTAATGGCCACTGTTGACAACTTGGCTGGCCAATGTCAAGAAAGAAACCAACCAACACACAAATTAACTAAGGTTGTTTTAACAGGCATGGCACTTCTGGATATGATTGAGAGAATTTAAGTATCTGATTATTATTAATTCTAGACAGTTTTGTACAAATTGAAACGCGTATTGCATATATTTCTTTATAACATTGGTGGTCCATCTGATTTTTGTCTTCTGTTACTTTCTTATATAAACAGTTAATAATGTGAATAGAGTATAGCTACTACATTTTCTCCCCCTTACATGTTTACATAGTTTATCAATTACCTGAAAAGAGGAGCTCAGTATAATCAGCCAGCCAAACATGAGCATTGGAAATGACTTGCTGGCTACACTCCAGGTTCTTTTTATTGATTTTCCTTTTTGGAAATTCCTCATTTAAATTTGAAAACATGCGGGAAGTGCTGCCTCACAGCTCCAGAGTATGCACCTAGGTGGTGGAATGAACTTCCCCTAGATGTCCGAACAGCTGAGTCACTGGCAGTCTTCACACAACGTCTAAAGACCCACCTCTTCGTGAAGTACTGACGTTGGCAAATATTGTGTTGTCTGTGTGCTTTTATTACTATATTATCTCCCCAACAGAGTTTTTAGACTGATGGCATTCTTAGTCTGTGACTTAGTGAACCAGTATCAGGATGTATTTTTTGATAGAGACTTTAAAGCACTTCTGCAAGTCTTTTTGGAGAAGGGCATGTGGCAAATGCCAGATATATAAATGGAGCTGTCTATGCAGATTTTCTGTGCATGTTCTCCCCATGTCCGTGTGGGTTTCCTCTGGGTCCTTCTGTTCCCTCCCTCTGTCTGGTGGATTGGCTCTGCCCATAGTTTTTAAAGAGAGCGTGTGTGTGTGTGTGTGTGCGTGTGTGTTTGGTGCCTTGTGATGCCTTGTGATGGCAGGCATTTCATCCAGGGTGAATTGTCCTACCTTGTGCCCAGCGGTACCAGGATAGGCTCAGGTTACACCATGACCATCACGCAGATAAAGCAGTTATTGAAAGTGAGTGAGTGAAGTGAAAGTCAGGAAGCCCTTCATGGACAGTTTATGTGATCAGTATGATTCAGCTATGCAAGTCATAATGCTGAAGCTTGTTTCAGCTGGAAGTTTCACCCTTCAAGTGAATTTATTGCTGCAGCTTAATTTATTTTGGCTGGCTTGTTTTATATAGTGCTGGCGTTCTTGCAGAAGTTTTCTCCTTAATGTGCTGGCATATGATATACTGATGCACTACGAACACACACACACACACACACACACACACACACACACACAACTGCACCCGGTCATGCTCACCCTCAGGGTGTGATAGTGAGCACTGAAAGCAGAAATGATGCTTCCCATGATGGGCGTTGGTCCATGCCGGATGTTATCTTCCAGCAGCACCTGGGGGTCGGAGGCGCTCAGAATAGCGCCGATCCATAAATCAGAGCCAGGACCTGACAGTGTGTGTTGTGGTGCTCAATGCTGCTGGTATAGTGACTGAGAAGAAGAATGTCAAAGAAATCTGCACTTACTTATGATGTGGTGTGTCAGATCATGATCTGAGCAACCCTTTGACCCCAAGAGAGATAGAACTAGAGCTCGAACAGTACAGTAGTCACTGACATTTCATATTCATCCACCATGCATCATTTATACACCTGGCATGTACCTGCCTGACTTTTAACATTCTATAACCACACATGAACATGAACAATTTAGTACGAACACACTTATTTCAATTGAAGGCATTTCATTGAGAGTCATGTTGAGAGCCCATGACAGAACCTGTATACAGATGTTTTACATCTGTGCAAATTCAATATAGCCTATCATCTTTAATTTGGATCTTTATTCTAATGAAAATTTATGTTAATTTAATCAACAGTTAATTCATCCATCACATATTCCACCTATCTGTTTATGGATGACATAATAATGGAAGTAAATATCCATTTTTTTTGCTTTTGAAGCAGAGGCATGTTTAGTGGTGTGGAGAGCCCGAATGACACTCAGAGCATTACTTGAATTATTTATGACCACAATGAAATATGGACTTTTTGAAAGAAGAATCACAATGAATAAAAAAAAAATATAGTTTGTTGGTTTAGTGCTTGTTGTAAAAAAGATTTAATAAAAGATGTGAAGAATGTCTGATGTCTGTTCCAGTCACCGTGTACAGTGAAGTCAGGCGAATCTCCTTCCCCATACCTTCCGCTCTCCTGGCGGTTTCTGAGGCACCCTGAGCTCTGGAAAAAGAGACTATTTGCTGTCAGTAAACAGTTGGTGTTTGTCTTATGGATGTAGAAGCTTTGCTCTCTTTGGGGAGGAAATAAACCCACATCTCCTCTTAAACACCTCATCTGAAACAAAAACTTTAGAACTATGAGCTCAACAGGAATTAGAAATACCCGGAATAAAATGTGCTGCAGACTTTGTCATGGTTGGTTAGAATAAGGTGAAGTAATAAGGCTTGTGCATATACATAATAAGAGAATAAATCTTGTGCATATATATTTCAACATTTATATTTAAAACAGATTTATGATGCACGAGTCTGTGTAACACTGGCACTAAATAAGTCAGCGAATGAAGATTTAGGTGTAGCCGAAACGCTTCTTCAGAACATCTAGTTTTTCATTGCGCCGGGGCAAACGAACCTGCTTTTCAGCACTCTGTGCAAAACAAATGATGCTGTCATCAGGAGACTGGTTGGGAATTTGATCAGCCAAACATGGCAGAGAGCATGTGGAGCTGCAGGCTGATGATCTGCCAGATGTAACCTGGTTAGAAAGCACCTGAAGGACCCTGATTAAGAGCATATTACACAGCGTCGCTGCAAATTAAAATCCAGATTTCAGTAAACATTCACCTGAACGTGTAGGAACATGACAAAATAACGGGATTGTCAAATAAACACTAATAACCTCTTGTGATCTCCATCATTTTTCACGTCGGAATTGAAGATACTGGATAAGAGTGGGTGCTTGTCTTCTTTGCCCTGAATCATGCGCCAGCCTGGAATTGCCTCCTTTTAATTAGACACAAAAGCATAATCTCACCAAAAAAAAGAGTAGGAATATCAGAAAATATTGTTTCTTTTGTGATTGTCAGATGAATTAACACAAAGTGTGTTGATTTAAACCCTAAAACAATGTTATTATTTTACAGATTACTGCATATGATTGTTAAATATAAAGCAATGCCTAAAGGAATATATCTCTTATATATTCCTGATGAGCGTGTGTGTGTGTGTGCGTGTGTGTGTGTGTGTGTGTGTGTGTATACGGCACTGAGTAAGGCACAAATATCTTTAATTAAATTCACCTAGTGGAAATAGCTCTGCTTCATTATACCCGTGTTGAAACATGACAGGCTTTCAGTGTTGTCAAACTGTTAGTCTGGAGGGAGAGCTGCTGAAACCGGTGTTAAATAAATGCTTTTTCTTAGCTGGAGATGCAGGAGTGTTTTGTGTGGCAAAGAACATGAAAGATGTTTAGGGAAAAGTTTCGGAGTTTAATGAGGACCTGGAATAGAGGTCGGCTGAATTAATCGTTGTGCACAGAGAGTGCTATTAACACACGCTGAGTAGTGACTGAACGTCTCTCCTGTGACAAATGGGTAATTAAGAATGGTTTTTATACCCCGGATTCTCGCAGTCACACAGCAGACCACAAAAACATTTTTTTTTACCCGATCAGGAGTTTGATGAAATGCGGGTTTTAATTATATCCTCATTACAGTGACACCGTTTCCGCTCTCTGATAGAAACTCATTGTCATTGCCAGTTGTTGTGGTCTTACGAGACGCTTTCCTCCAGAGATAGGTAGGGGAAGAGGTGGTTCAGGTCTCAACCCATTTTTGCTTTCACTACTATTTTGGTATAAAGCCTGGATTATATTTAATCACATGAGCAAGAGTGCATTTCACAGCCTGTGGCCTCGAGACAACAGCCAAATCACAGCCCTGCTAATGTTCTGTTCTTTAAACAAGAAATGAATATTGAATAAACGACATTTTAGACACAATATGGCCAAATATTTTGCTTATTTTTGGTCTGTCAACAAAAGTAGTTCCCAAAGCCAGAACTGGATAGAGTGTTGCGTGTTGCTATACAATGCATAGACTCACTGATAGCCCGTAGTAAGTGTAGTAATGTTTTCAATATATTTATCTATTGGTAGAATTGAACATTTATGCGATACGAACAGAAAAATGGACAAGTGGTGTTATGCTAAATATCAGAACTCTTGGCGCACCTCTTGTCTAATCATATTAGTGGAGTGGAACTAAGAGTTTAATGCCACAGTGCGTTTGAATTCTTGAATCTGATTGGATAGAAGGTGTACATTAAGGAGAAGATGGGGCTCAGACATTAGTTCTGGCTGTAACACAACATATTAATGTGCTCATTCGAATACATCATTTTTTCAGCTTATACACAGGACTTGTATGGAGGTTGCACCACATTATCTAAGACTAATTATAAGTTGATTAAAAAATGTGGTTTTGTGTAACAAAGAAAATTGCACAACCATTGATGTGATTTCATTTCAAGTTTTCTGTAAGGAGACTTTTTTTCTTTCTTTTATTTATTTATATATTTATTTATTTAAAAATTAGTTTGGAAGCAGTCTTGAGTGTCCACACTTTGTAACAGTCACAGTTCTTTCCAAAGTTTCCCAGCATGGGGAAATCTTCAGGACAGATGAGTTTATGCTTTCTGGTTTCTCAGTAAAATGACAACCTGCATATTTTTGAGTGAGAAAGAGAGAGAGAGACAGCGGAGGAAAGAGAGAGAGAGACAGCGGAGGAAAGAGAGAGAGACAGCGGAGGAAAGAGAGAGAGAGAGTGGAGGAAAGTGAGAGCGAAAAAGAGCAAGGGGAGAGAGAGGAGGAAGGAAAGAGAGAGAGAGAGATGGAGCAGAGGAAAGAGAGAGAGTGGAGGAAAGAGAGAGCGAAAAAGAGTGAGGAGAGAGAGAGTGGGAGAGAGGAGGAAGGAAAGAGAGAGTGAGAGAGAGAGAGAGTGGAGCAAAGCGAAAAAGAGCGAGGAGAGAGAGCGGAGTAAACAGAAATGGAACGAAGAAAAGAGAGAGAGTGGAGGAAAGAGAGAGCGAAAAAGAGTGAGGAGAGAGAGAGAGTGGAGGAAGGAAAGAGAGAGAGCAGAGGAAAGAGAGAGTGGAGGAAAGAGAGCGAAAAAGATTTAGGAGAGAGCAAGAGGAGGATTAGAGAAAGAGAGAGGAGGAAGGAAAGAGAGAGAGATAGAGGAGGAAGGAAAGAGAGAGAGTGGAGGAAGGAGAGAGCGAAAAAGAGTGGAGAGAGAGAGAGAGAGGAGGAAAGAGAAAGAGAGAGGAGGAAGGAAAGAGAGAGAGAGAGCAGAGGAAAGAGAGAGAGTGGAGGAAGGAGAGAGCGAAAAATAGTGGAGAGAGAGAGAGAGGAGGAAAGAGAAAGAGAGAGGAGGAAGGAAAGAGAGAGAGAGAGCAGAGGAAAGAGAGAGAGTGGAGGAAGGAGAGAGCGAAAAATAGTGGAGAGAGAGAGAGAGGAGGATTAGAGAAAGAGAGAGGAGGAAGGAAAGAGAGAGAGAGAGAGGAGGAAGGAAAGAGAGAGAGTGGAGGAAGGAGAGAGCGAAAAAGAGTGGAGAGAGAGAGAGGAGGAAAGAGAGAGGAGGAAGGAAAGAGAGAGAGAGAGCAGAGGAAAGAGAGAGAGTGGAGGAAGGAGAGAGCGAAAAAGAGTGGAGAGAGAGAGAGAGAGGAGGAAAGAGAGAGAGAGAGGAGGAAGGAAAGAGAGAGGAGGAAGGAAAGAGAGAGAGAGAGAGGAGGAAGGAAAGAGAGAGAGAGCAGAGGAAAGAGAGAGAGTGGAGGAAGGAGAGAGCGAAAAATAGTGGAGAGAGAGAGAGAGAGGAGGAAAGAGAGAGAGAGGAGGAAGGAAAGAGAGAGAGAGAGCAGAGGAAAGAGAGAGTGGAGGAAGGAGAGAGCGAAAAATAGTAGAGAGAGAGAGAGAGGAGGAAAGAGAAAGAGAGAGGAGGAAGGATAGAGATGCTTGTAAGAGAATGACTGTTTGTTGTGGCTATAATGTAAGTGATATCAGGAACTATGTTGTCTTGTGGATCTTCCACAGCATAAAATCTTAATTTACACTTCAGACTGGGCAGTTTTATAAAAATAATCCTTCAAAAATCTTTGTGTTATTGTTGTATAACATCATGGTCTGTCAGTTAAGTGAAGTGCTATTGCTTACTTGACTACACATACATGTATGCAAGTTGTTGCTGTGGTTGTTTGGAGCATTGCTTGTTCATACTCTCAGAAATGAACGCTACGAATCTACGTGATTCAATACCAACATAAATAGTGGGGGGCGGTATAGCACCATGTCACAGTGTCCACAGCTGACTAAACAAAGTAGCATTGTGTCTCAGATCTCATGTTTATGTACTCTAGATCATTAATGAGTACGGGAACTAAATGGTGTACTTAATAACAGTAAGTGTTGGAAGTGTCTTGTGTTCCGGTCTTTTACATGCTCGACAGTAGGAACCTCAATTAAAGGTCAAAGCGTTGGATTTGTGACGATGATGAGACTCGTGAGTGACACTTGCCTCATATGATGATCCTGTATAATTGTATAATTAATTAATATAATTAAAGTGTGAACTTATTTCGCAATGACAATTTGGCAGTACTCTTGCTTTCCCAGTAGCTTATGTTAGAAATATAGAGGTGTGTGTGGCATCTTTCAGTGGAAGAGGTAAGCTGCTAGAACTTTACTTCTGGACGAGATACGAGAGAAGCATATTTCAGATCGGGAAAACGCTACTCTATAGTGTACTGTAGTAGAAAATGCCTAAAATTTGACCATGTGAAGGGTTTTCTGAAGCAATACAGGCTACATTTATGAAAGACTCAGGCTTCTCCATCCAGTACAAGACTCGTATGTTAGGCAGGATATGACTATTTATATTTGATATTAGGGCGGCTGTGGCTCAGTCGGTAGAGTGGGTTGTCCACTAATCCACTAATCGTGGGGTTGGCGATTCGAATCCCGGCTCGGGTTGGCGGTTCTAATCCCGGCACGGGTGATCCCATGCCGAAGTGTCCTTGGGCAAGACACTGAACCCTAAGTTGTCCCCAATGGCAAGCTAGCACCTTGCATGCAGCTCTGCTACCATTGGTGTGTGAATGTGCTCTCATTAGTAAGTCGCTTGTAAATGTAAAAATGTAAAAATGATATTTCTGTAAAGCTGCTTTGAGACAATGTACCATTTGTAAAAAGCGCTATACAAATTGATAAATTAAATTAAATATGACAGTGTTAACAATGCTAGGGCCACTCTCGGTCTGATTATTGAGTTAACAGATAAAGCTTGCGTACACAGAGAGTACCAGTTGGAACTAAAATGTTATTTTCTTTAACTTAAAAAATCTGTGCAATGTTCAAAAAGCCTTGTTTCTCTTACAAACTTTGCAAATTCTAAGTGATCTTGACGATGATGGAAATGTTTAAATTTCATGAATATGTAACTGTAGGTCACCTTGTTATTTCTTGTGTGTGTGTGTGTGTGTGTGTGTGTGTGTGTGTGTGTCCAGTGTTCCCATTCCAGAAGTTTTGAGTAGTAAACAGTATTAAGCTGAGCAGACATGCCTGCGGGGCTCATAGTGTACATGTAGTTTCTAATTTAGAAATACAGGTCTGCTCTGAGGTCACACCCACATGCTGTGATTTAAATGGCTTATTTACTGCGGAAGATTTTCCTCATCCACAGCTTGAATTAATCTCTTAATGTCACTGTCACTGTTGATTTACGAGTGCTCTCAAATACCCTATTCTTTTTCCTTGACATTTTGCGCTCCTGCAAAGACACCTGGATAAAATTGTATAATTTCATACTGTAACTTAAATATCTGCTCACTAGTTGCTGAAGGGTGGCACAGTGGTGCAGTAGGTAACATTGCTGCCTCACAGTCCACACTTACACACAGAGTACTGTCTGCGTGGAGTTTCTCCACATGCCCATGTGGGTTTCCTCAGGGTTTCCATGTTCTTTCCATCTTTTAAAAGCATGATAGTAGCTGAATAGTCTACATTAAATTGTCCTTGTGTGTGAATGTGTGTGCATGGTGCTCACTTTAAATATTCTTATTCAATTTTTTTAAACTAAAAAATGCTTTAAACTTTCTGAAAATAGAGGACGCACGGTGGCCTAGTGGTTAGCATGTTTACCTCACACTAGCAGGGTTGGAGGATTGATTCCTGCCACTGTCGTACGTGTACGGAGTTTGCACGTTCTCCCCGTGTTCCGGGTGTTTCCTCCGTGTTTCTCTTAAAATGTTGAGATAGGTTTACTCATGTTATATTTGCCTTAATTTAATCTTATAATGGGAAATACGAAATAAATTTCACAATATTTAAGAAACTTTTACTTGCCAAGATGTCATTTTCTGCATTGTTCTGGTATCAGATCGGAGCTCTAATACGGGTTTGTAAACTTTAATGCAGACTTTTCAGGCTTTCTTTGTTCTTCTGAGGTCAAGATTTGATTCAACTTTTGCTATTTTATGTGGTAATTCAAAACATTTCTTTCCTACACAAATTAATTTGTCTCAAAGATACGATTTTGTTTCAAAATCACTGGATTGCAAAGGCATGTTCTTGTGCAAAATGATGAACCTATTAAAACAAAATAAGGTCTGCTTGGAATTTTGGTTTCGGAATACTAATTAGTTGGAGTAGCAGTGAATACCCCTGGTGATTTTGTGATGCTGTTGCAGCACACTCTTCACTGGGATCAATATTTTTTGTGGTGCTAGTATCTCACCACAAAACAGTGGTATCAGTGCAGTATCTCACAAAAGTGAGTACACCCCTCACGTTTTTGTAAATATTTGATTGTCTTTTCACGTGACAACACTGAAGAAATGACACTTTGCTACAATCTAAAGTACAGTGAGGGAAAAAAAGTATTTGATCCCCTACTGATTTTGTACGTTTGCCCACTAACAAAGAAATGACCAGTCTATAATTTTAATGGTAAGTTTATTAGAACAGTGAGAGGCAGAATAACAACAAAAAAAATCCAGAAAAATGCATGTCAATTGATTTGCATTTTAATGAGGGAAATAAGTATTTGACCTCCTCTGCAAAACATGACTTAGTACTTGGTAATGACTTAGTAATTACTTTTCATTTTCAATACCCTGGCTGAGGGAAGCAGGTTCTCACCTAAGATTTGACGGTACATGGCCCCGTCCATCGTCCCTTTGATGAAGTTGTCCTGTCCCCTTAGCAGAAAAACACCTCCAAAGCATAATGTTTCCACCTCCATGTTTGACGGTGAGGATGGTGTTCTTGGGGTCATAGGCAGCATTCCTCCTCCTCCAAACACGGTGAGTTGAGTTGATGCCAAAGAGCTACACCAGAGACAACTGGGTGAAGGTGTTGTGGTCAGCTGAGACCAAAATGGAGCTCGTTGGCAGGTTTATGAGGTTTATCCAGCATGATAACGACCCCAAACGCACCTCCAAGATTATCACTGCCTTGCTAGAGAAACTGAGGGTGAAGGTGATGGACTGGCCAAGCATGTCTCCAGACCGAAACCCAATTGAGCATCTGTGAGGCATCCTCAAACGGAAGGTGGAGGAGCACAAGGTCTCTAACATCCACCAGCTCTGTGATGTCACCATGGAGGAGTTGAAGAGGACTCCAGTGGCAACCTGTGAAGCTCTGGTGAACTCCATGCCCAAGAGTGTTAAGGTAGTGCTGGAAAATAATGGTGGCCACACAAAATATTGACACTTTGGGCCCAATTTGGACATTTTCACTTTTGTTGCCAGCGGTTTAGACATTAATAGCTGTGTGTTGAGTTATTTAGAGGAGACAGCAAATTTACACTGTTACACAAGCTGTACACTCACTACTTTACATTGTAGCAAAGTGTAATTTCTTCAGTGTTGTCACATGTAAAGATATAATCAAATATTTACACAATGTGAGGGGTGTACTCACTTTTGTGAGATACTGTATGTGTTGTGTTGACCCCTAACTTATATGAGTATGGGTTTGTGCACAACCAGGACATGCCAGTCCTCTCAGATTCTACTTTCATGCTCAAGTATGTCTATGTTTTATGACATACAATAAATGTTGGTGCCTTGGAAGAGACAAAGAGGTATATCACAGATTTATCCAAAATTATTTTAAAAGCTTGTTTTTATATTTTGTAATTGTATCAAAAGCAGTGCATTTTTAGTAATCCATATTTATTAATTGGCAAGCCAACACTGCTATTTTAATGGCAATTATGCCTAGCATGTATTCATTTCACTTAAGCTTGGACACTGTGGCACAACCACTGCTTTGTTCCATCAACAATGTTATTAAGCTTGAAGCTAGTTATGATGGATCCATTCCTTATCCTTACATTCCCTCTTTCCAAGCCAAGCACACCCTCTACTCCCTCTGTGTCTGTCTCGTGAATACCATTGCTCAGGCAGTGAGGTGTTACAGGCTCATTGTTGCTGACCGTGGTGCTGAAAGGCCTCCTGCATTCACATAGCCTGAGTGTTCATTTCATGGTCCATATAACGTGCTCGCCATTTGTTAGGTGGCTGTTAGCACTGCCGCTTATTTCTTTAACCCATTCCCTGTCGAACCATAACAAATCAGACACACATTGCTTCCAGTGAATGACTATTGGCTGCTGCTTCTCTTTTAGGTACAATGGGCATACATGGTTTTACAAACATTTCAGCTGTTTTTGTCCCCCAAAACCTAGCATGAAATACACTTTACAAGCATCCAACAGACAATCACTGCTTTGAGATTTATATTTTATATTTCATTTTAACTCAAGTCATTGTTTTTACTTGGCATGTGGAAGGAATCTTAAACACTGCCCTTATTAAAAAGTGTTTCATTTCAAGGCTGCTCACAAGAGCCAGTATAGAAGCTGAGTGATTGCTGATTGACTTTTAAGGGTATTGTCCTTTTTCCATTTTTTTCTCTGAACACTGCCAGTGTGACCTTGAACACTTAACATGCACTGTGTGACCAAAAGTATGTAGACGTCTACCCATATGTGGGTTTCCAGAAAGTTTTACCACAAATTGGGTTAAGGCACTTGATTGTCTAGAATGTGTTTGTATGCTGTAGCATTATGATTTCCCTTCACTGGAACCAAGAGGCCCAGACCTGTTCCAGCATGACCGTGCCCCTGAGCTCAAAGTGAGGTCCATGAAGACTGGTTTTAAAAGGTTGGTATGGAAGAACTGTGCACAGAGCCATGACCTCAGCCCCACTGAACACCTTGGGGATGATTTGGAAGGCGGACTGTGCGCCAGGCCTCCTCGCCAAACATCAGTGCTTAAATGAGCACAAATCCCCACAGCAACATTCTAAAATCTAGTGGAAAGCCTTCCCAGAAGGGTTGAGGATGTCATAACAGTAAATGGAATAAACAACTTCATATTAATGACAGGGCGCATGGTGGCTTAGTGGTTATCACATTTGCCTCACACCTCCAGGGTCGGGGGTTTGATTCCCACCGTGGCCCTGTGTGTGTGGAGTTTGCATGTTCTCCCCGTGCTATGGGGGTTTCCTCCGGGTACTCCGGTTTTCTCCCCCAGTCCAGAGATTCATGGTAGGCTGATTGGCATGTCAAAGTGTCCGTAGTGTATGAATGGGTGTGTGAATGTGTGTGTGATTGTGCCCTGCGATGGATTGGCACCCTGTCCAGGGTGTACCCCGCCTTGTGCCCGATGCTCCCTGGGATAGGCTCCAGGCTTCTTCGTGACCCTGAAAAGGATAAAGTGGTATAGAAGATGGATGGATGGATATTAATGACATGCCTTTGGTATAGAAGGTTCAAAAAGGACATGTGGATGTCATGGTCATTTGTACATGTACTTTTGGTTAGATAGTGTAACACTGATCAGTTTTTAATTACAAGATGAACACATCACTTATATTTTCACAAAACCGTTTATTTGGAATCCTACCTTTGCACTGTAGTGCTTCATGCCATTATAAATTTGGGAGTGGGTGTGCCGAAGGGATTAAATTTATATTTCAATATGCCCACCCCTTCCTTTTCTGAGCTCCCATCCTTCCTCTCAAGATTCCGTTCCTGTCTCTCTCTCAAACACACGCACACACCATAACACTTTACCCATCCCTTCTTTAAGGACTCCCTGTCGGTCTCCTCCTTTTGCATTCCTGTTGTCTCCTCCACACTACGTGGTTTCTGGCAAGACTTGATAGCAAGAGACACATACACAAACACTCCTTCACACTCCTTCAATGTTAGCTGTGTAGGGTTTACCATAACAGAGTAAGAAATCCACAACATAAACTTGGATTGCTTTGGAAAAGTGCTGCAGTAATTAATAGTTATGACAGAGGAGTTTTTCCCCTGGCACTTTTGAACTGCAGCACAGGAGAAAAAAGAGGGAGAGAGAATAATATTTGAACAGACACAGCTCTGGAGAACATTTGTTATAAGCCATTAGATAGAAAGCAGCAATTAATTTGCTGACTGCCCCTAGTTGCTTTTGCATAGGAATAAAGATTGAGAAGGACTTTTTAGCTGCTGACAACCCCCCCCCCCCCCACACACACACACACATAAGCACAGACCATGCATTATCACTCAATGAGCACTGCAAAAGGAAAACTTCATTAGCTATGAGAAACGGTTCCTCTGTTGGTTCTCCTCCATTGCTTTCGGATGTGGCTGGAATGGAACATCCCTGGTGACCAGGTAAGGAATCTTCTCCCTGAAAAGTGCCATTATCCAGATGGTGCCATTAATTATGCCGCTACATTTTCCTTTTTATAATTGACTCCATAAGCTAATAGGCAAGTTGGCATCCGGTTGGCCTTGTATAAAACTTGTCCAGATGTTCTGAAGCAGGCTGGGGTGAGTGGAGAGAAAAAGAAGGAGGGGGATTGGGGTTATTATGGAAGGGTGTGTTGATGGCCAGGGCGTTGTGCAGATGGATGCTGGAGGTGGTTGTTGGGGGGGGAAGTCAGATTCTATTAAATCAATGTCTCTATCACTTCAACAGCCTGCTTTTTCTCTCCTCCTTTCCCGACCTTGTAAATTCTCCTTTTCACTGTGATAATTCTTTGCTCATCTATGGTTTTTCCTGTAAATACCTTATTCAGTTGTTCATGTGTTAGTTAGGTTAATTTGTTGATTATTTATTTAAGACGTTTCAGTTATAGAAAGCTTACAAATTCATGAAAAAAAAAGCAACATACAGTGTTTTTTTTAGTGTTGTGTTGCCTTATAAGTCACCAGAACAACTTCATTAAGCTGTAACATAGTCTCTGTACTGGAGGGATGACCATTGTTCTTCCAAAAGATATTCCCTCGGATTGTTTTGACGATGCTGGTGAAAAGTGCTGTCTAGCACTTCCATGCACCGTCTCTCATTGGTGTTTGATTGGGTTGACATCTGGTGACTGTGAAGGTGATCGCGTATGATTTACATAATTTCCATACTCATCAAATCATTCAGTGAGCCCTCGTATCCTGTGGATGGGGACATTGTCATCCTAGAAGAGAGCACTCCCATCAGGAAAGAAATCTTTCATCATACGATAAAGGTGATGAGTCAGAATAACTTTGTATTGATTTGCAGTGATGCTTCTCTCTAAGGGGACAAGTTGACTCAAATCCTGCCTGCAAAGTCCCCCCACGGTATAACAAAGCCACCTGCTTTCCTTTTTTTTGCTTTGTTTTTTTTCCAGCTACCCATCTGTAACTAAACTTAAGGATCTAAATGAATTCAATATCCAAATCATGCTACAAATACTACAAAAGGTATTTCTATATAGGATTTTAGGATTATCTTGAACGTGCTGCAGATATATCAATGAAGCTCAGTTACATTTTGAAGGGCGTTGACTCATGTCCTATAACTCTGCCTGTAAACAGTATCAAGACTCTTTCCTGGCCACTGATCTAGCAGTGTATTCCCAGAAGCTGGTATTTTTGCTAAAGGGTTCAGCTTTCTCTTGTCTTCAGTATCCCTCAGATCAGAATTAGAATCTCTTTATAGCCCAAAATGAACAAAAACGCTATTGATTATTCAATAGGCTGGCCGGCCAGAGAGCCAAGAGGCAGTGTGCTGCTTCCATTTGTTATTAGTAAACAGATCAATGGTTGAGGCAGAGGCATGGCCAGACCAGGACCTTTAGTGACTATTTTGCTCTGAAATAAGAGAGTGAAAGCAGTCTCACAAGTCCTTTGTCATTGGTTTTACATGGTGCAGGATGGTGTTCATTTAGAGGAGAGGTTTTAGTTTACTTTGCTAGGGCCATAGTTATCCATCATTCTGATACAGAATCATTTGGCCCCATGCCTTTACTCAATACAGGTTATAAAAAGCTGAACTGATAATAGCTCATTTATTCTCAAAACATTTACACATTCTTACACATTCTGATATTTTTCACTGAATAATGTTTTCTCATCATTGGTGCCTAATAAATAAACCTAGGTGATTGATTTTTAAAAATAACCTGAAACTGATCTTTTGGATAATATACTGTAATACCAACCATTCTATGCTTTTCCATTCTGCCACATTCAATACCGTTTGTGGTTCTACTCTTCTGTGAACTTCACTACGAAGGTTCTGGTCTTCCAACACAAGCACAAGTCACATAGAACTTGAAGCCTGAAATGTTTCTCCTTTTTTTGTTTGTTGTTATTTAAAATTCACTCAAGCTAGGTGTGGTTTATATTCATTAATAAGTTTATATAAACTGTGAAAAGTATTGAAACTCTTTATTTGAACAATCATGAGCCCTGCTTCTAAAGATTCATCAAAAAGGTAAGTAAAAGGGCAGTCTAGTTTTAAATTAGGATATTAAATTTGGATTCAATTTGGATATTTAACTTAATGTTGAATCTTTTCTGTAAGGGTTGAATAGACCATTAGTTTTTTATTGATTTGGTTCTCTTGTTTTATGAGCTGCAACCCCCATACAAGCCATGATGGGTTTAGTTTAATCTGCTCCAGTGAAATCCATGAAAAGCTCTATAAAGAAATCTCTTTTTTTTTTTTTCATTTTGGACTCTTTTAACAATGAATTCATTACATAACTGTGATAATGAAGCAAAAACTATAATGAAGTAGAAGTTGCTAGCAACAAAAGAGCATCTAAAAGTAACAAAGCATGCAGGCTCTGTTATGTTCCACTGCTGCCTGGGAGAATTATGGGCCAATAAGAATGATTTAGATGGCAGCAATGTTGAATGAAGTTGGGTGAGGTTGAAGGTATGTGGTGATGAGAGCGATGGGGAGATGACGGTTCTGGCCTGCAGACACACTAGAAAGGCCTTTTATTCTGAGAAAGAAGAGCTCCTGCTGATAAATGGTATGGGCAGAGGATGCTGGGGTACTGCTTGAGATGGAATGTTCACTTCAGGCACTGGGCTTGATCCATTTCCATCTCTTTACTGTCTCCACTTACACTGTCAGCTACTTCATCAGATCTGAGATATTCTCCTGTTATAGTGTTAGACAGAACTGCTGGAGGATTATTAATTTTGTCATGCGAATTGTGACAAAGTGGGTAAGAATAGTTAGGCTTGACTGTGTATTAGCCTGAGTGCCATACTGCAGTCGAGTTGCACAGGTTTGCACCTAATTTTGTTTTGGCGTCAACATTCATATTGTCATGGTGTTGCAGAGCTTATTATAAAGATAAGCTGTTTGTATGACATATTATGATTCCTGTCGGTTTTATTTACAGGTGTCAGCTGCTTTACTGGCAGCTACAGTGAAGTCAGCCTGCAGGTTGTTAACAAGGTTGATAGGGTGTTCGAGTGTTGGGAACATTGGACTCCATCATTACGTTCTGAGTGAATGCGATTTGGCGAGATAACACTGTGTTCTCTCTCTCCATTCCTAATCAACCGAGTAATCAGCCAAAGCCTGGAGTACAACGTTGTCTCCCCAAAATTAACCAAAGTCAAGAGGTTCTTTCTTCAGCTTTTTGTTATGTAATTGTCAGCCACTTCAAATCAAAATTAAAAGAATCAAGATGGAGCTGTTTATTGGGGCAGTCTGGCAAACCATAACTGTCCTTCATTATTCTGTGTTAAAGTAAGGTTTCTTGCCATGATTTGGAATTTAAGCTTTTCAAAACTTTTAACATGGACGTACCGTGGCTAGATTTCCTTTTGCTCCAGCTATTATGTTACAGCCTTTATTTATTCACTGGGCCTGTTTAGCACTTACTACTCTTTTTCATGGCATATCTGTACCATGTTCCTATTTCACAATCTAATTTCAAATCAGTGATGTTCTGCTTCCCTTCCTACTGGCGTTTTGTTGTTTCACAGAGCATACTATCAAAGCTAATAGTAGTGTAGCTTCCCAGGTCAGAGTAACCTGATTGTTCTCATGAATATTGCAGACACTGCATTTACTCACACCGCCGAGTACAGCTTCACCTTCCCATTAAATTAGCAGGATATCATCATTCTCTGTCTCAACTTTGAGCAATTTTGACATGTGCACAAAAGCATGACGAAATGCTCACATGCATGCTTAGTCTAAAGCGCATTATTCTCAATCGCAGCCTTTAAGTTAACTTTAACTTATAGTTCACTTTTGTGTTGTCACTATCCATCAGTCACCAATCCTGTTTAAAGTCTCCATCTTATTTAGAGTGGGCGTAGGGCCCACCCTTCAGTGATAAAGCGCTGTGAAACAAGCCAGAGGAAATCATCGAGAACCGACAGGCCATTCCAGCAGACCGCCCACGGTCTCAAAACCATTTCTAATAATGTCCTTTTTTCTGCAACAACAATTGTGCTTAACCCCAGTGGCTTTAGTCTGTCTCCGATTCTCATCCCTTCTCCATGCCTGTGCAGCCGACCAAATGGAAATTGCAATCTGCCCTCACAATATATCTATTTCGCCTGACGCTGCATCTCAAAAGCACAACACACACACACACACACACACACACACCTCAGCTGGTGTCTAATGCCGAGAGCAAATTGAATGAAACTCTTGTTATAACAACACTTTGAAGTTCCTATTCTGGTTCATGTTGAGCCAATATGTTTTTTTTTTTTTCCATGTTTGTTGGTGTATAAATCACATAAAACTTGCGACCCGTGAAATGTTAAATATTTTATGTGTAAAACATTTTTTTAAAATTATATAAATATTTAAAACTCGGTGGTGTCAGTTTTGATCTCCCTTATAATTAATAAATCATGCTGCTTTCCTGGTTGTGTATGAATGTTTTTTTTTTTGTCAGTAAATAGTGAACATTGCATTGTAGGGGTGCTTAACACAAACATTCTAACAGTGGAAATATGTGTCTCTTTTTGTCACTTCTCACTGTTCTTTACAAGTTCTCTTGTTTCTTGGATGACCTTCTAAGTTGTCTCTATTGCCGTTGAATTTGGTTCCTTCTATTGTTATCTCATACCCCATGTTCTCTGTTCCTCATATCTTTTGTTTCACTGTGTGTGTGTGTGTGTGTGTGTGTGTGTGTGTGTGTGTGTGTGTGTGTGTGTGTGTGTGTGTGTGTGATTTTTCAGCGACATTCACTCTCGTCCCTGTATCGACCAGCTGTAGAACAAATATATTTGAATTACAGATTTAGTCAGCTTTTATATTTGAGATTACAGCTCACCATTCTCCATCATAGCAGTAACTTAAACTCCCAGGACCTGTTGCAAGATTCAAGACTTACATTTCACAATTTTATTTTCTTTACTTTCATTTTTCAATAATATCCTTTCTAATTCACCGCACTGTCAAAGACGAACCCCACAGTCAACAGTAGCATTAATGCATTCAGCAGAGTTTATGAGCCAGCATCCTACAGTATATTCTACAACTTACTTGTCCCTCCAAAACAACTTGCATGTGTGCTTAATACTAATTATTTCAGTTTAGTTTAATTGAACATTTACTTAAGTCTAACAAACCTGTTGCTTCTCTGTATGGAATTCCTCAGACTTGTTACAAACTGTTCCTATTGAAACGAATGTTTTATGATTCTCATGAACTTTACAATGTCAAGGACTGAATCACTACAAACATAAGTGATATTTGAGTATGAAAAGCATTTGAAATTGATTCAGTAGTATTACGTACCAGCACATTCACTTTGACTTTTTGTGTGCTTTGAGATTTCAAGATTTGACCCTCAGTAATCCAGACATATTTTGTATTCTCTGCTTCTTTCTTGCCTATCCAGTTCTCTACTTTTAGAGATGTTTTATTGGCCAAGAGATCAAGGTCTGGTATGAATGCAATGCAAGTTTTGTTAGGGTCTTTCTTTTATAGAGCGCTTCAAATCTTTTGAGGTCAGTCTTTCTATGTGACCGTAACAGTAGAGTGTCTATATGCAAGTGCAACACAATCAATAGTATGAAACAGTATTAACACATTTGTTTATACTATGTGAATTCAATTACAACATGAAGTGCTATATTTTTTTTTAAATAATCTTTTAACAAATACTGCTTAATCTTCTGTTTCACATTCAAAGACCTACCATAGGAAAAGTCAAAGATTATTTCATTAAAATCCATGCCATTAAAAAATCAGCAAAAGGTTTCATGTGATTCTGTCAAAAATGCACATACAGCATACACATAAATATAGTGTACTTCAAACTAGCCTTGTCGAAGGCACTGGATTGTCCAGACAGGTGTCTGTGGGGAATTATAGACAGATGGCAGTACACCACAGACAAAACCGAATAATAAGAGGCACAGGGCAAAGTAGATAAAGCCTTTTAAAAAAAAAAAAAACCCTATATATTCTATATTTTTAAGCAATATTTATTCTGAAATGTCTTTCATGAACTCACTGTTATATGAATAACATTTAGCCTATACCATAGCAACGTTATTGTTTTCGTATAATAGCACAGCTCAGGTAGTAGTTCCGGCTTTAACATGAACGCTAGATTAATATTAATGCACTCATTCTAATGCGTTGTTGTTTCTATAGTAACAGCTTATACACCGGCGGTCCTGCCACAAAAAAAAACAAACAAACAGCGTGTTGTTTAACAAAGTAAAGCCTATAATTGCTGACATTTTTGTTAGGAGACATTCATTAACATTTATGGAAGGAGTAAGTGCTTCGTAACAGTCACGATGCTTTGTGTATCAGCACAGGAAAGTCTTCAGGACAGAGGAGTTTACGTTTTCTGGTTTTTCAGTACAATGACGAGCTATGTTTATTGAGAGAGCAATCTGATCGAACAAGAGAGAGAGAAAGATAGGGGAAGAAAGAGAGAGTTTGGTGAGGGAATGACTGTTTATTGTAGGAGCTAACTTGTCTCTTGGACGTTCCATAACATTAAATCTAGCTATAATTAATTAACTCTAACTATAAACTCACGCTACTGACATCGTTCAGTAATAAATTCAACATTGTAATCGCTGGCAATTCACTTTGGTAACACACTAGAAAACAACAGTCTTTTGTGTGTTACTCTTTATTTATAACTGTAACGCGTTTTTTGAAGAAAAAAAAATGGCATAGGCCATTGAGCGGAGGAAAAAATCTTTATTTAACAGTAACGCCTGTTGACTTTTTTTTTCTGAACTATAATAGTATGCTAAAGGAAATTTTGCCTTGCATGAGGGTGACAATATCTGTTGGCTTTTAATTTGACTGTGAGTGAAGTTTATCTCTGAGTACATAACCTGGATTCATGTAGAGGAAGAAAGGAGATGTTTTGGAGAAGATGATAAGGTGTGTGTGTAATGAAAGAGAGAGGGAGAGAGCGAGAGAAGACACAGATGGAATGACTTCTCTGGGATTACAGTGTGGCTGGTGGAGCAGAGAGGTGGTAATTGCATTTTAATTACAGTGTTGATGGTTTTGTGCTCTGCCAGATGGAAGCTTCTTTACAGATATGCGCAAAATAAATCAGCCTTTTTCAGCAACCCACCCCTTGCACCTCTCTGACATTATTCCTTCTCCATATACTGTCTCGCTAGTCTTCGCGTATCTCTTTTTACCTCCCTTACCTATTTGTCTTCTTTCCTCCAACAGCGTCTATTAAATTACAGCTTCTTCTTTTTCCTCCTCTTTTCCATCTACTCACTCTTTTCTATTTTTTTCTCCCCCTGTGTCTCTCCCTCTGTTTTGCCTCTAGCACACTTTCATGAAACCTCTCTTGAAACCCATTCCCCATTCAAAGACGAACCACACAGACAATAGTGGCATTAATGCATTCGGCATTGTTTATGAGACAGTGTTTGTGCATTCATCTTGCTCAGATAAAGAAAGGAAATGCATGTTACTTCTATTTTGAATTGCATTTACCCTTTGGGCATATTTGTAAACATAATGAATAATGTTTTATTTAGCTTAAAGATAGCAGACTATGAATCATTGTGTGGTGGATCAACTTAGAAGCCCAACCAGAATTTGCATGCTCTTACGGAGAACGGCTCTTATTTATCAAAGTTGCACACAGTCAAATCCGACCATAAAATCAGTGTCCACAAATTCCACTGCCAGTTTCCTTACTCATCAATTTCCCACCCGGCGCAGGACCATTTTGAGTGTAACTTTTTCACCAACCTAAAAAATTGATTTGCAGCTGTGTATATCAGTGTAAGTATCCTTAATAAGTCTAGCAACCGGAGTAAGTGCGATGACTCGCAAGTGCAAAATAAACCAAAAGTCCAACAGCAAATCAGAACAATGCAACAGCACAACAACTTGAACTCTAAACGATAAATGGACACATATTGAACATCATTTTCTCATTGCTGATTGGACACATCATATGACTGTAACAAGGAAAAAGCACTGCACTTCTTCAGTCTGTAATCTAGCTAGCCTAGCAATACCAATTTCTTGTGAAGTGACTTATGTTACTATAATGGGAAGTCATTAGTTCTTCAGAATAACCCAGCTTCCTGGTGGGTTTTCTCACAGTGTTCTCATAGTGATATTAATGCTGCACAATGTTGACCGCATATCAAAAAATAACATCATATGCATGCTCTTGATAAAAATAAGCATGAATAAAAGCATCAGCAGATTGATTTCCTCTCATATTTCCCCTATTTACTGTAAACGTCTGCCAGATCTTCAATTTCTATGGACTCTCAAACTGATGTGCACTGTAGCCAATCAGCAACGAGCATGTGAAGTTCAATAAGGGCTTACCCTTTCCATGTTGAGTTAATGATGATGTGTTCCTGATTTTGCTGTTGTGTTTCTCACATTTGTTGTTGCGATTGTGGTTTTGTTCTTGGGTTTTCTGTCTTGCTTGTGTTTCTGATTTGCTGTTGTATTTTCTTTTTGTTGATATTTTGCTGTTGCGTTTTTGGTCTGTTAATGTGTTCTGCGCTTTTAGGCCACAGTTAAATAAGTATTGACCAAAACAAAAAGGCAATAATGCTGAATAATATTTGCACACAGGGGAACCTCATGATAAAATATCGGCAATGGGGTGTAGTGTGAACATGTCATTTGTAAAAGTGAATCAGAAATCTTAGGCGTGGTTCTTTATGGGCTTATTAGGCCTTCAATTGAGTAATAGACACGTTTGCATAAAAGAAGTATCATAAAGCGCTGACCTGGATGTAGAGTCTTGGACAGGTGAGCCATTCACCTGGGCTCTTCAAAGACACTTTAAAGTCATTGCATCATTTCATATCAACACTAAAGCACGGCAGATTTTTACTACCATTTTGGTAGTCTGCTTTTCAGTGTTTGATTCATTTCTGTTAACATTTTGCTTCTATGAACTATGGATTTATATAATAAATCTGACCTACTTCTGAAATGAATAAAAAGCTATTTATAAATAGCTTTCACCTAAATACCTGCTTGCAAGGTTGGAAAACATGTCAGTTTTATGCTGGATTATTATGGCCTCAAACAGTTTTATAAAAAACAGAACACACTGTTTTTATTTGCAACAACCTTGAACAAAAGCCCCTGAAATTCACTGAATTGTATTTTTCACCTTTAGTTTAGTTTTTTCCACGGATCTTCCTCAGATTTTATTGCCTGCTGAATGCTTTCCTTTTATTGACTTGATACTGCAACACCTGCATAAATTAGGTGGGTTTTATGTAAATCTGCTAAATTAAAGTTGTATGTTGTACAATCATTCTGCCACAGAAAAAGAACAGTTCAAAGAAATGTATTGAAAGTATTGCTATGAGTGTGCGTAAACCTCCGACAGCAACTGTATGTGTATGTTTGTGTATGTGTGTGTATGTATGTATA
>JAFFST010045749.1:41249-67132 GCA_022414735.1 Noturus placidus | reverse complement strand
CCTGAATCCTATTGAGATGTTGTGTTATGACCTTAAAAAGGCCGTTCATGCTCGAAAACCCTCTAATGTAACTGAATTAGGACAATTCTGCAAAAATGAGTGGGCCAAAATTCCTCCAGGACGCTGTAAAAGCCTCATTGCACGTTATCGCAAACGCTTGGTTGCAGTTGTTGCTGCTAAGGGTGGCCCAACCAGTTATTAGGTTTAGGGGGGCAATCACTTTTTCACACAGGGCCATGATGGTTTGGATTTTTTTTCACCTTTAATAATAAACACCTTCATTTACAAATTGCATTTTGTGTTTACTTGTGTTGTCCTTGACTATTGTTTAAATTGGTTTGATGTTCCGAAACACTTAAGTGTGACAAACATGCAAAGGAACAGGAAATGAGGAAGGGGGCAAACACTTTTTCACACCACTGTGTATATATGTATATATATATATATGTGTGTGTGTATGTGTATATGTATATATGTGTGTAAGTTAGAGACTAGCAGGCGCAAGTTTTCGTCCATCAATCAGTTATTTAACTTTTGTAGCTCTCTAAACTTAGTAATGGTATCTGTGGCAAACTTTTTGTAGCGGTCAAGGCCTAGTCTCTTATCACCTATTTGAAGTGAGGTGGGATTCTGATCCCTGAAGTTTGGCCCTGTGGTTATGGGCCTTATTCGAAACTTAGTGTTGATGATCAATCGGGAGATCCACACCTGAACTCCACATCCCACAAAGCTGAATATTCTGTGGCTACCTTCTGCTCTTAACTAACTGTCTGTTGAGATAAGGTGTGTGATTAGCACAGAGCTGTAGCTGCAAGGGAAGTGTGTCTATATATCACAGGCAAGCGCGGCTGCTGCAGGAAAGCTGATAGCAAGTTAATAGCTTTATGATTCGAGAAGAAGAAAATGCCTGCTGTCTTACTTCCTCTCCATGTCTAATGTTTGCACATACACATTTAAATGCTTTGGCCTGCACACTGACACACAGAGAATGAAAATCACTGGCCTCTTGTCCCCCCGAATGTGTGTGTGTATGTGTGTAATGTGAGTGAGCGTGTATTTGCTCCTCTTTGACTAAAAGAAAGAAAGGGCCCATGTTCTTATCAGGCATTTCCGGGCTTCGACAGACAATTTTGAATCTGACGAGCTAAGTCCTGCCTCACAATTAATGTTTTCAAACTGCACTGCAGCCTGAGATATGTGCATTCGTGTGTGGCAGCAGGTTTGCTGGACTTAATGGTGTTCCGCATACAGGTCATTTTAATATATTCATCAATTACAGCAGGGTTCATTTTAGTGTAGCTGCCAGCTATAGAAGCGCGCAGCGATATTTCCAAGAACATTACAGTTGCCACGCTTTCCTGCCTGTAAAAGCCAGTAGGGTAATTTGCTGAGAAATTACCCATGTTGCCTTGCAATGTAAGCTGGCTGTTGTCATTTTACAACATGATGGCGTGATCGCACAAATTCTACCGAGTGTTCCATACACTCTTGTTCAACACGAAAGCAAAAAACAAAAGACCCTGCATTGTTCTCACTTTTAAAACCAAACGTAGGTAGGGCTCGCTGGATTAGATAAATAAAATTTGTAAAGAATTATTTTCTTAAAGCATCGAACGTTTGCTTGATTCAGGTTAAATATTCAGTGTTTGCAGTTTTTGAGATGAATTCTCTCAGCAAATTGATGTGATATTTGCAGTGGAGCCGCCTGTTTGCATAATTCTGTGAATGCTTCATGTTTTATGAGTGGATGATTGTGGGATTAAAGGACTATTCGGACAGGATTACATTTAAACGAGATGTGGTAATGTAATAATTACCAGAGGATCTCTGTCATTTTAGCCCCTGCCAAATCTGTCTTATCACTAACATTGTATGGATATGAAAATATCAAAGTGTATAATAATAATAATAATAATAATAATAATAATAATAATAATAATAATAATAATAATAATAATAATAATATAAATCATGTGCAAACCGACATGCTGGTAAATATTCTGGTATTGGTGCCATTTTTTCATTGGCACTTTTTGGTATGGAGGCAATATGCAATACGAGTAGACATTCCTATTTCTGTAACTTATAGAGATCTTTAATCCTGAGCAATATTTTGCAAACATGTCACTAAAACATATTCCGTCTACATAGTGTTTACGAGTGATTTATCAGTGCTGTAGTGCAACACACAGCCTTGTGTACCCAATCAGTTATCTATAGATTGGATTCTGAATAACATTTGTATATGCCAGTTAAACCACTGCTCATCCAGTGGCGCTTGGAAGCTGACAAAAGTATTTCTATAGACTTAGAAGAAATAGAAGATATACTCCGTAATGAGGTATTGTAAGAGCAGCTAACATTATGTTCTACTGAAACAGGCTAATTCCTATTATGCACCTAATATTGGCTGTGAACTGCTAACAACTAGCTAGTATGTTCCCTAACCAGTTACGCTGGGCATATACTGAAGTGTTAGATCAAGTGTTTAACATCACTGTTGAACAATAGCTTTTTGAGTATAACCTAAAAACTTATTTGTTTGACCACTCTACTTTGAATTTCGAAATCTTGAAATTTGTTCTAATTTTTTTTAAATCACAAAACATTAAATGGTAAATGGTCTGTACTTATATAGTGCCTTTTTAATCTTCGCAGTTATACAAACCGCTTTACACTGTGTCTCATTCACCAATTCTCACATACACACACCAATGGTAGCAGAGCTTCCATGCAAGGCGCTAGCTTGCCATCAGATAAGGATACTTTGGCATGTGGACTGGGAATCGAACCGCCAACTCTACAATTAGTGGACAACCCGTTCTACCACCCGAGCCACAGCGACCCATTAAACCGTAGTATTAAATTACATGTTTTTCATGAGATAACTTGTACATAGAAGAGCATTTCCTTGGTGCCTGTGCGCAGAGTCAGGGTGTACAGTGGATATAAAATGTCTCCACACCCCTGTTAAAATGGCAGGTTTTTGTGAAGTAAATGAATGACCCTATGTAGAATGAAACATTCTAGAGCCATCGAATTGTAAGGGCATCTCCTGTGCACAGCCTGCTTCAGGTCACCTTGGATTTAGGTATGGGCTAGGTCATTCAAAACATTGATCTTCTTTTGGTTAAGGCATTTCTTTATTGATTTGGATGTATGCTTTAGGTCATTGTCATGATGAAAGGTGACTACTTTTTTTTTTTTTTTTTAATAAATCTTCAGCTTACTAGCAGATACCTGAAGGCTTTGCACTAAAATTGGCTAGTATTTGTAGCTATTCCCTCCACCTTCATAAAACCCACAGTTCTGGCTGAGGGCAAGCAGCCTTAAAGCATGATACTGCCACCACCATGCTTCACTGCGGATATGGTGGTGTTTTGGTGATTTTTTTTTTTTTTTTGCACCCAACATACATTTTATAATTATGGAATTATTATACCTTTTGGAATTGGTCTCATCAGACCATAAGACATTTTGGTGGAAAAGTTCTGATAGAAATCTTGGTTACATTTTTTTTTGTTACATCACAAAACCTGCCATTTGAAGAGGGGTATTGCATTTCTATGTCCATTGTAAGAGGATTTTAAAGCACTGGAATGACACTAAGCAGGATCACATTGCTTTATAATCCACTGAGGAAGAATTCCTGATTGTGCTTACTGCTCAAAGCTAATATAATTATAGGTTTTATGGCTGCCACCCTGTGTTCATTGCATCAGTTAAAAGTAGAAGCATCCTCTCCCTCTTCTGTACCAACTGTAACATCTTCTAATGAGGGAGTTACATTCTCTGCAAGGCCCCACAGAAAGCAGACACATCAGCCCTACCTATAAATATCATTGTGTCTCCTCATTAAGTGTATGCCTCACAACAGTTGTTGACGGAAACTGTATTTTTCAGACTATAATACCAAGAAATGCATACACATGCTTACATCCACTTTCTCTCTCTCTCTCTCTCTCTCTCGTGCATTAGCTCCAGAGAGTTTCTGCTACGTCTCTTCACATAAAGCTGTAGTTGTACTCTCACTTACTCTCATCCAGAATTATACTGAAGCTAATGTTTTCTAATCAAACATCTTACAAAATCTGACTTCCTCTCCCATTTAAAAAAAAAATATATGTAGGTTGACGCGGACAGGATCACCCACCTATGAGGAAAAACAATATCTGGTTATTCACTTATTTAAAAGAGTTGCATACTGTAGCTACACATCAAAACACAGACCCTTTAAATTAAAGAACCAGAAAGATTTAAGCCTAAATACACAGATACGTGACCAAAATACGTTTATTGGCATACAGATTTCTTAGTATTTTATCTGGTCAAGGTGTTTAAATGTGCAATAGACAACTTTTTTTTTTTAGTTATTTACAATTACAATTTACAAATAATCTGGAAAATACGTAGAACATGATAAACAGTTAATTGTTTAAGCCTCAGCACAAATGTGGGTGAGAAAAGCTGTTTGGAAAATTGTGTTACAGTCCAGCGTGCTTGTTTGGGTTTTTGTGGACCTTTTTCCAGTCATTTTATAGACAGTCCCCATGCCCTAATCTCAGTCTGAAACTGGCAAATGCCCAGCACAGGCAGATAATTCTCCTGAAAGCAAAAAGTCATTCTGTGCTGTGTAAAATATTAACGACAAGAAACCGCACTTTTCAAAGGTGTTGTAATTTATTACTGGTGAAGGGGATGAAGCTGGATGCAGAATTAACAACTCCTGGACAGGTATGTGAAAGCAATCTGTATAAAGCTTTGAGCTGTTCAGATGGTGTCTTTTTTTTTCTCATTACAACGAAAACAGGACAGCGATGGCATTTGTGGCTATTCTCATAACTCAGTATGAGCTGAATTGTGCGTGTTTATAGTGTTAAAACTTGGCTTTAAAGCAGTTGAACGGCTGAGTGGGTTTGAAAGTGATGCCATGACTGACTGTGCTTTGCATGATAACTCTAGGTGAACACTACAAGCTAAGTTCTGGGAGTGAAGCTTTGTGTACATGAGCTTCCTGCTTCCCGCTTGGGGACAGGCTCACAGAATACAAAAAAATATATATTTTTTGTGTACCCATATTGAACCCATATGCCTAATGCTCCTTTAAAATCAGATTCATCAAATGGCATCCTCCAACACATTTTCCCAGTGCATTAAATTTATGGAGGAGCTGTACAAAAGAGTAAAGAATTGAATACAGTCCTAACATCAATACCTATTGAAATGCATAACTTCACCTAGGTGATACTGGATGTGTCTTGATCAGCTACCTAGTTCAGTGGTCAGGGTACTCATCAGGGTGTCGGCCAATTTAAGGGCTGTCTCAGTCGCAAAATCCTTCCAGCGCTCTGGAACCTTTGCTCCCTAGAAACTCCCACAATGCCCCGCAAAAACCAGGGAGACCCGATGCTCAATATGTTCCCTTACTGGAAATGACCTCATGCTTACCGTAGTCTCTCAGTTTGAAAAAAACTGAGGGACAAACTCTCAGCCAACTTTGTCTTCAGTTGTAAGTAGCTTGTTATTGTTGTTGTAGCTCTCAAGTGATTACTTACGTGAGTGATTTTTTTTACTTTATTAGCCATTCTATATACGGGTTGTTTGATTCTAACAACTTTTAAGTGTTTAATGATTTTATAAAACCAGCTAGCCTACGATCCTGTTTGCAGGACCATGACTGATTAAACTAACACATATATTTGACATATAATCTCAAAGATATCAGTCCTGCCTGTTATTGATAAATGCCAATGGTAACGTTTTACAACGCGAGTTCATAGTTAGGTTGCTGGAAATTGAGTCATCAATGTCCCAGTGTGTAGTGAGCCAGGGTCCTTACCAGTGCCCGAACTCGTGTACACAATATACTGATTCACGAGCTAGGGAGCTGACTAAAACGCACCCAACTGTCTCATGCTGGAGTCGTGTGTGCAGGTATGTGACAGGTGTTGACAGAGGTGAGTCTGCAGAGTGAAAACATCCTCATGTGAACAGTGAAAAATGCTGTTGTTAGTTGTTGGACTGGAACAAAAAAAAATGTGTTGTAAAATGAATGTGCATTTCTAGTTTGGTATTTCAGCTTTAAACAAGATTACAGTTTCCATCCATGTTTTATGTAAAATGTTTTCAGTATTTTTTTTTTTTAAAAGAGAAAACATTTTAATGCAGTTTTAATGGGAATTACTTTTGAATCTCACTAGAGCAAATATTTTTTTGAGCAAGTATTTGCTCTATGCGCTATAATTTGGCCCTCTGTCAAATCTAATTGATGAGCTCTGCCTTTAAGCAGTCATTCAGCTCAAAATGAAATGTGCACAACTATCCTCTTACCCCAAATAGAGTCCATCAGCCAAAGATATTTGGTGTCTGAGGTTTGACATTTTAGTTTTGCTTCGGAGCTATGAATCTGTCTGTAACAATTAAGTAAAGTTGTTGCTTCCAGATCAGCATTGTGTAAACTGCAGCATGCCTCAAACCGTATTGAATTGTCAAATCATCTCAAAATGACTTATCCTTATGCTTCTGTATAATATTTTGTTAGCTATAAAAATGAATAAAAGTACATTGCAGAGCTAGAAACAGTAGGGAGAGATGTTTCAAACTAGGACTAGGTTGCATACAGTTTACCAGATTAAATTACATAATAAAATAAAAAAAATTTGTACATACAACCAAAATGTATATTTGTGTTCTTGATTTCTCCAACAAATCCTACCTTGAAGTAAGACCTTAAGCGTCAAAGCTTTTGTATGCATTCAGGCTTCAGGTACATGTAAATGTAGATAAAAATGATTTCTGGCCACATGCCAATGTCCATGGACCACAAGTGCTTGTGAAAGATGTAAGGGTCACTGTGGAGTCCAATTGCCTTTAATTTAAGCTGATAATCGTTTTCGCGTCTTCGCCCATTAAAACCAGCGGCTGAGCGGGCGTGTTCCGGTGGGAAAGTGACTTCAATGCATACCCTCTATCAGTATTGTCTGACTCTTAATGAGTGTGACTTCATGTGTATAGACCTATTTTATAAAATCAATTATCATGTCTTTTGTCTTAGATAAGTTTAATTGAAGAAAGGATTCCTCACACCACTTGGCAAAGTCATCGATGACATTGTCCCGAAGCCAATTAACAATAACAGTGTCATCTGCATACTTTAAGATAGGCTGATTTTCCCACCTATTCTGACACATATCTGTATAGAGAATAGAGGTGAGAGCACACACCCTTGTATGGAGTCAGTGGAGTTGCAACGTCAGATTCTACTGTAAAATATCAATGGGAATATACTTCAAATATATTTTTCTTATACGAATTCATAGGGGTGCCAGTAATTATTGCACACCTATATTCAACTCAGATTTTGTTTTGATAAACCTATGTTTTGTTTGCAATCGTTTGATTTCAATGAGCATACAGTATTTTTGTGAACAAAAGCTCAAAAGGTTAAACATTAAAGACAATCTTTTCACAGCCTTCTTTGCTCAAATTTACCAAGGGTGCCAATATTAGTGGAGGGCACTGTATGTACTTATTTATTTGCTTTTCTCTGCTCTCTCACACATGCAGATACACCCAGGATGAACATGTTTAATTTTCCTATCAGGGCCATGTTTATTGTTTTTTTTTCTTTATGTGCTCCTTCCCTGTTGTCTGTCCCTCTCATCTCTTTTTCCACACCATTACATAACTTCATTAGCACTCCCATGCAAGTCTTCTCACTCTCTCTAACACGGTCTCTGCTGCTTTGACTGGCCATGCATTCTGTATGTGATCTGAAACGCTGTTTGACATGTTGCATTAAGAGTCTGTTGATAAAGGCTTATGCCCTCCATGTCGTGTGTGCTTAAAGTAGAGTCTTTTGGGTGGCCGTATTTTAGTGTTGATTTGTCAGTCATTCACAAATGTGCACATAAATAAAACGGTGTGCTGTTTATCTGCATTCGACTTGATTGGCTCAGCATATTGGCCCGCTCTGTCCAATCTCCGATGCCGTGTGTGAGTGTATGTGTGTGTCTCGCCTGGGGACATTTGCCTGTGTGCATATTGAGGTGCGCTGTTCTCATCTGTTGATTTATTGCCTCTTTTACAGATCCTGCCTGGCACTTAGTGGAGTCACATTCAAAGCCACATACCACTAAAACAAGCTCTGACAGCCTGACACTGTGTGTTTTTGTGTGTATGCGCATGTTTTTATATCTTGGTGGGGACCAAATGTCCCCATAAGGATAGGGATATCTAAGAGTTTTGTCAACGAGGGGACATTTTCTAGTTCCCACAATGAAACCCGTGGGAGAGTTTTGCTTTTATTTAAAAAGCTCAATGTCTCAATGTTTCCTTCTGGTTACTAAGATTAATGTTACAGTTAGATTAAGGTGTAGACATAGCTTTAACTATAAAACTGTATTACGCACAAGACTTTCATACATGAAAATGGATAGCATTATTTACTGGTAAACCGGCACCCCTGTGTGTGCATGCATATGGATGTTTCCAGTACCCATATGAGTTGCTTGTCTTTATTTTTGTATATCTACAGTATACATCAAAGATAGTCTCACTCACTCGCTGTCTCACTCTCACAATGTTAGTGCAGTCTGCCGATAATAAGTATGAGGGGAGATTCACACATTGCACTCCATCGCCAGTGTACCAGAGGTCAGAGTCAATTTCAAAAAGAGCATTCAGTCTGTATCACAGTCCAGACCTTCACACACTCTATCATAAAGCTCTATAAGTGTGTTGGGCCAGATTTGATCAATATACAGTTGCAATCAAAATGATTCAACCCCCATTGCAAATCAGGTTTATTGTCAAAATTGACAGACTTTCAGCTGTTTGCAATGAACAACTCAAACAAAAGCAATTGAAATAGTTCAACACAACGAATGCATCAAGTGATTTCCCCAAATTCAACTGAAAATGCAACTAATAATGATTTCTCCAGTCTTAAATGATTTACCCCCCTGAACAGAATCCCTCACAACAGCACAAATATGCAACACAGGTGTTGTCTCAAGCACACCTATTATAATCCCACTCTAGATTGGATTTTAAATTGTAAGTGTTTTCTTTTCACTGATATAAAGCTAAATTTTACATTATGTTTTTTTTTTTTTTGGATTGATTTAAGCCCCATCCAATACACATACCAAATGGATTTCTGTTCACTGTTTAAACTGTCTACATATGGTATACCATAATGGAATTCCAGTGCCTACGTAGTGCATCATACTGTAAACTCAATATAATGCTATAATGAGATTCAGCCACAGTAAAACAGACGTTCTGTCCAAAATGACGTACTATACACTATGTACCTACACTATGTACTATATACTCTACTGTCTAGCGGTGACGGACGAAGTACACAAACCATGTTCTTGAGTTAAAGTAGAGATACGCAAGGTAAAATATTACTCCAGTAAAAGTAGAAGTGCTCCCTTTAAACTTTCACTTGAGTAAAAGTACAAACGTATTTGCTTTCAAAATGTATTTAAGTACCCAAAGTACTATGATTTATTATGGCTATAATGTCATATTATCATTTTTGTCACAAGACTCCTGCTTAATCAACTCATTTTATGTAAAAAGTAAACTCTAATGTCACTCTTGGCACACCAATCTATTAATGGAATGACATTAATTAGTCAGACACTGCTGTCTATTTTTGAACAACATACACAATGAAATGGTTTTCTGCAAGCAACTGTTACAGTGAGGGGAAAAAGTATTTGATCCCCTGCTGATTTTGAACGTTTGCCCACTAACAAAGAAATGATCAGTCTATAATTTTAATGGTAGGTTTATTGGAACAGTGAGAGACAGAATAACAACAAAAAAAAATCCAGAAAACACATGTCAAAAATGTTATAAATTTATTTGCATTTAATGAGGGAAATAAGTATTTGACCCCTTTGCAAAACATGACTTAGTACTTGGTAATGACTTAGTAATTACATGATATTTTCAATGCCCTGGCTGAGGGATGGAGGTTCTCACCCAAGATTTGACGGTACATGACCCCGTCCATCGTCCCTTTTGATGTGGTGAAGTTGTCCTGTCCCCTTAGCAGAAAAACACCCCCAAAGCATAATGTTTCCATCTCCATGTTTGACAGTGAGGATAGTGTTCTTGGGGTCGTAGGGAGCGTTCCTCCTCCTCCAAACACGGTGAGTTGAGTTAATGCCAAAGAGCTCCATTTTGGTCTCATCGGACCACAACACTTTCACCCAGTTGTCCTCTGGTGGTCAGATGAGACCAAAATGGAGCTCTTTGGCATCAACTCAACTCGCCGTGTCTGGAGGAGGAGGAATGTTGCCTAGGACCCCAAGAACACCATCCTCACAATAAAACATGGAGGTGGAAACATTGTTAATAATAACAGGTATGAAACAGCTGTATGCTTTTTAATGGTAATGATTGCAGGTGATGTTTCAGTGAAGACAGTCAGCATTATTGTCACAATTGATACCCTAACACTGGCTCTGACCTGTCTGAATCACAAACCGAATTTCAGAGAAGGCTCTTAAAAATTCGTTTCAACTTCTTCAAAAAATTCCCACAAATTAGGCCATTTATGTTGGGGCAAGTTAGAGTTCTTCCATCATTTATGAAGGCATTGACACTCAAAATGTTACGCTGTTGCACTGACGTTGAACCGAAAAGTAGAGACCGCCAACATGGGTGACCAAAACAATTTCAAAACAAAGCGCGCACGGTACCGTGCTTGCCGCCTGCTTCTTAGTTTGACCAGTTAAGTTTTTATACACTCATAAATAAAAAGGAACGACTGATTTTGCAAAATGTAGTAGAGTAAAAAGTAAGATATTTGACTTTGAAATGTGGAATTCAAGTAAAAGTCTCCCCAAATGGAAATACTTTAGTAATATACTTCATTACTGTCCACCACTGCTGTGTTGCGTGTGAATTTTAGAAAGGTAGTATCATCTCAAATGGAACACTAGTGTGTTCTTTTTATTTATTTTTATATATATAAAATATAATATTTGCTTGAAGTGATATAATATGTGAGCAGTTTTAACAAGCACATATTATAGTCATTTTGTAAAAAAAAAAAACTAATTCACAAAAATACTCTGCTCTCAAGGATATCAAAAAATTGCAAACAAAACACAGGTTTATATATATATAAAAAAAAACTTTGTAAAATATAGATGTGCAACAATTATTGGCACCAGTTTAGCACAGAGTCTTGTCCTATAATACCTGATCTGTTTGGAGAATACATGGAAAGAGATCTGAGATCATTCCTCCAAACAGTATTTCTCCAGATCCTTCACATTTTGAGGTCCATGCTGGTGGACTATGCTTTTCAGTTCACCCAAACTGAACCCATTTTCTATCGGTTTCAAGTCAGAATTATACAGTCAGATTGTATAATTATATATTATACAAATATATAATATAAGGTCAAACATATGTGGACACATGGCCATCACACCAATATGTGGGTCATCAGCAAACTGTTGCTAAAAGTTGGCAGCACACAATGGTTTAGAATGTCATTGTATGCTGTAGCACTACAGTTTCCCTTCACTGAAACTAAAGGACCCAAACCTCTTCAGCATAACACTGCCCCTGTGCACAGAGCGAGGTCCATAAAGGCAGGGTTTGCCAAGGTTGATGTGGAAGAACTCGAGTGGACAGTCTTAACCTCAAACCCGTTAGGTATTAGTTTGAATACCTTTAGGTTGCATTGGAATGCAGATTGCACACCAGACCTTCTAACTTGACATTGACCTGACCTCACTAATGTTCTTGTGGCTGAATGAGCACTAATGGCCACAGCCACGCTCCAAAATCTAGTGGAAAGCCTTGCCAGAAGAGTGGAGGTTATTATAACAGCAAAGTGTGAAGCAGCTCTGTGTTCATGCCCATGGTTTTGGAATGGGCATACATGGGTGTGATGGTCAGGTGTCCATATACACTGTATGGCCACATACACTTGTATGGCCAAAAGCTGACCATTACACACACATTCTACATGTATTCCCCCTTTGCTGTTATAAGAACCTCTGCTTTTCTGGAGAGGTTTTCCATTAGATTTTGGAACGTGGCTGTGGGGATTTGCTCATACAGCCACAAAAGCATGTGAAAGGTCAGGCAGGACTGGTGTGCAGTCGAGGTTCCAATTCATTCCAGATGGGTTAAGTGGTGTTGAAGTCAGGGTTCTGTGCAGGCCACTGAAGTTCTTCCCTTTAAACTTGGCAAACCATGTCTTGGAGCTTTCTTTGTGCACATAGGCCCGGCCATGCTGGAACATGTTTGGGCTTCTTAGTTCCAGTGAAAATCTTTTTACAGCATACATAGACATTATATACACGTATCTGCTCCCAAGTGTGTGCCAACAGTTTAGGGAAGCCCAACATATAGGATGGATGGTCAGGTGTCCACAAACTTTTGTCCATGTAGTGTATTTGTTCAGGTGGGGAAAATGCGTGAATGAGAAACTTAGTTCTTTATTAGAATGCAATTTGATAAACATCTACAATTGTATTGTCATTTTTGTTGCTTCATTATAATTTTATAATTTGAGCAAGCATTTTGATTTGCCTCATTTGTGATTTGGCTTGGGTCATTTGTTACTGAAAACAAGTTCATTGTTTGAACCAGTTGATTAAGTACATGTTTTAAGATCATTATTTCGATGTAATGGGGTGATTGTTATTATGATTTGTATTCTACTGGGTGAGTCGTGTTGCTACCTCACATCTCCAGGGTCCTGATTTTGATTCTGAACTTGGGTTACTGTCTGTGTGGAGTTTTTGTGCATGTTCTCCATGTGTCCACATTTCCAGTGTCTGGTGCGCTTTGATGGACTGGTGTCTCATCCAGGGTGTATTCCCATCACATGCCTAGTGTTAACCGGGACAGGCTCTCGATCCTCCACAACCGTGACCAGTGAGTGAGTGAGTGAGTCAGTTAGTTAGTGAGTCAGTGAGTAAGGTCTTGTCTTGTCTTTCGTTAAATCCTTACAGTGAATGATGATTTTGCTATCCTTTAGGAATATTCAGATATTTGGGAATTCAGAATTAACTAACAGACATATTGCTACCTTCATGCTTTCGCCATGTGTTGTGGCTTCCTCATGCCGCGTAGTGTTGGGAGAGAGCGATTTCAACAGCTATTACCTTTTGACTCATTCCCTGACTCACTCCCGCCTGCTAGGCTGCACTCACCTATTACAATATTATTAAAATTTTAAATAGTGCACATTTTTTTTTCTGACAGCCCCAAGGAATAACACAGAACTTGACATATTAGTGGTGATAACATGTTCAATACGTTCTTTTGTGCAGTATTAACAGTATTTCTTTTGTGCTAATTAATATAATATGACTGTGTGGGGAATGCGTATTTTCGAGATAATTTGTATTGTGATTTTGTCTTACCCTATTTGACATGACTGTAACATGTGAGTGAATATCTGTCTGCAATCGAGGATTTTAAAGAAAGCGGTCCACACTTTCCATGCCACTTTTACCCATCATGCCTTGCCCTTCTCTCACACCGTTGGTTAGTGCGTCTGTTGGCAGTGACAGCTGTCTCAACTCTTTCACATAGACACTTGCTACTGTCTTACTTACTGCTAACCATAAGGACTCCAAATATAGCTCACTTTGTCCTCCTCCTTCCTGCTCTGTCTCCTGCTCTCCTCTGAAGTGTTCTGTAAATATAAGATGTGAATAGAGGAGAGCATGCTGGGTACGAGCGTTTCATCCTCTCTCAGGAGTCTGTGTGTACACATCAGGTCAGTTTCTCTAAAACCGGCCTGCAGTTTCTCAGCCCATTAAAAAGTTCTGCCTTCTCCTCAGTTTGCTGATCACCTTCCTATTCCTCCTATTCTCTCTCTCTGTACTCTCAGTATCTCTTTTCCTTAACTTTCTTTCCTTCCCTTTCTTTATTCCATACATAACCCTCTTTACTTTTCATACCTCCTCTCTCATGTGACATTCTTTTCTCACCTCTTTTTATCCTACTATGTCTGAGTGGTAGACAATTTTATTTAGTCACAGACTAAATTCCTTTTTTTCCTTCTAGAAGAAGCTCCTCCTGATTTCTCACTAAGTATCATCCAGAGATGTTCACAAGTTGTGAGTGTTAGGCTAGTCTTTATTCACACACTTTAGCCAACACCTCAATCATTAGCTATAGGTGTTTTATGAAACATTACACAATTTCTAAGGAAAACACTGCAGTGCCTATTATACAAGGTTTCCGCCTAGATTTTTTAGCATCTGACGAAACTATACACACTAAATCTAATTAAATAACACTTATTTGAAAGCATGAAAAATAATCAAAATATAACATAACTTCATTTGCTGGAACTCAGGCTAGACAATAATGCACTTACTATCTAAACTACCCAACATTTCTCTGTGGTTTAGTGTGCCTTTATATAAAAGTTATTTCACCATTCTCCTTATATCGATGCTGCATTTATTGCACTTTGCTCATATCCACCAGACTAAAAGTTTTTTTTTTTTTTTTGTAACACTATATTAAAATTTGATTTGAGGCAGAGGCATTGTAGAATTAAATAACAAAATAAAACAAAACATACAGTGGTTGTAAATATTTCACCACCATTTTTTAACACCTACAACCTTCATTTTCCTGCATTTAAAACTCAGACTAAATGTTATTTATTAGCTCATTTGCTTGCGAGCACCGAATTTTTAAACAGCACATTTTGACCTATTCCACATATCAGTGGATACACCGGACTGTTCTCCATGAGATTAAACTATCATCCAGTTTTCTACTGTTCAAAATGCACAAGGTTTATGGGTATCAAAGTGCCGTTCTGCATTAGGCCTATTAAACAGTATGAACAGAAACTGACATAAACACTACAGTACGGCTGGCAATATGATAATATAATACCGTTATTATGATAAATTGTCACAGTATGCTTTTTAGAGATATTGTGGACATTGACTTATTATTATTGTTATTATTATTGTTATTATCATTGTTATTATGATGTTATAATTACAAACTGATTGCAAGCGTCTGATTAGTGTCACGTATTTAATGTAATGGAGCATAGGACAGATGCAAGTGCAGATGAGAGCTTTTAATGAAGAGAGACAGGCAGACAAATTCATATTATGAGACTATAGCATGGTCAGGAAACAGGCATTGGGTCACGCGAGCTGTAAACAGGCATGAACTAGGCAAGGCGAGAATCGAGAACGAGGAACAACTAGCAAGATCAATGAACATGAATCAAAATGAGGAATAGGGTACAAACAGTGATAACACTCAATACTTCGCAAAGAATAAATGCCTCAAGTCCTTTTAAACTGTTGTGTGATTGTGTATGAGATTGGATGCAAGTGTGTGGTAGAATGAAAGTGAGTGTTCTTGGAATTGCAGTCCATGGCGGCCATGTTTTTAGGTTGCTGTGCAGGATGGGAAATGTAGTTAGTGGTTTGCTGTGATATGACAATTAGATTTAAAAAAATTATTTAAATCTTTAAAAATGTCAAAAATTAATGTTTGTACAGCTTTTTTTCTACTTTTCTATGTTAAATCATTTACATTGATTTTTTTTTATTAAAAATCAATAAAATTGTACACATTTAATAAAGTATCATCAGGCATTTTATTAATGCAACAATACTGTTGCTGGGCATTTGTTAGCAAACCTATATATCATGATACATATCGTGTATCTCAGAAATGTCTTTGAAAATCGTGATACGATATCGTGATACGATTTCTCACTCACCCTACACTACTGCTTATAAAAGTCTACATGAGACATGAGATGTTTTTATTGTGTTTCAAGATAGTCTTAGTTGATTGAGCATTTCTTTCGGCATTCTGTGTCTTGGGAATAGATAGAACAATAACAGTTCTCAGACATGTAATGTATGTATCAAGAAACATTTCTGGTTTTTCAATCTTTTCCAGTCAGAATGAGAGTGAGTGACAATTAAGCGATATCACAGTGGGAAGAGTGTGGAAGAGGTGAATATTCCGATTAACTGCATGTTTGCGAGTAAAAGATTGCTTATACGACAGTTCTAGCAACAAAAAATGTATTGTACGACAGCTACCTCACGATTTGCACATTTCCGTTAAAGGTACATCCATTGAAATTGGCATCACTTCTTCCTTTTCATGTTCATCTGATGAGCTTTCATATTTTAAGTTGTTTCATATCTTAAGTTAATATTTGAAAAGTAGCGTTTGCCATGTCTGCTGCTGCTGCTGTCGCTAACTCTACTCTAGTAGCTAACTCTAGTTTCTAATGAGGAAGTGGAATTTTATGTGGCAAAGACAGACAAGCAGACTGATACACACAGTTAAACGTCAGAGTGAGGTTACAGTAAATAATGCACCCTCGGAATGCCGCTTGATCAATCACATGAACAATTGTATGATGAACAACAATTACTGTATTCTCGTTAGCTTCCTGATAATGCATTCACCCTATTCTATCATAAGAGGATAATCACAAGTTCTCTGTGGGTAGCACTTTTTGGATATCATTTTATATTAAAAATGTACAATTTAGTTACTATTTCTAATCTTCTGTAACCAAGGATAGCTGTTTTTCTAACTTGCCTTTTGGGACCTGCAACAGTGCTATGAAAGCAGCTGTGCTGTGCGTTTCACACATCTTTCTTCCAGCGCTTTAGTGCTACAAGCTGCACAGGAATAGCACTGCACATGACAGCCTCAGAACTGACAGACTCAAGATTGGAAAAGAACTGTTTCATTTATTTACTGCATATTTTTTTGTTTGTTTTTGAGTCAGTTTGGTTTTTTGTTCTTTTTTTGCCGTTGTTCGAACAGAAATACCCCCCCCCTCCCCTCCCCCCCCACACACACACAGCAAATAACAGAAAATAACACATTTCCATTGATTTTGGGGGGGGGGTAGAAGTGACAGTAAGAGAGGAAGTTAAGACTGACACGGTGGCCATGCTTTAGTGGGCACGTTGCAGTGAGCTGTCCTCGGTCCTGAAAGCAGCTCCTCCAGCTCGTGGCAGAAAGCACTGAGTTGATTTTTGTATTAAATAACGTGAAATGGAGATCATTTCACTCTCAAGGGATTCTTGCTGCAGTGATGAAGAGCGACAGGAAACAAAAGCTATGTTTGCGTTGCATAAGTATGTACAGTCGCTGCTTCTTAATTTTGCAGGTTCCAGTGAACAGACTTCAAGGGCTACTCTCAAAGAGCTGCCCATCTTTTCAGAGTTCAGTGTGCATCTTCATGAAAGGTTTTCTGGAAGAAAGACTACAAACCTTCTGCATGTGAAAGATACCCAGACGCTTTTTCATGTATTTATTTTTTCCACACACACTTAGGGTTAGGGTTAGGGTGTGTTCGATGCCATTCCAAATGTTGTCAGTGAAACTTGGTGAGGATGTGGTGGATAAGGTGGAACAAACTGGCCAGAAATGGCCAACTTTAATAGCTTTGCTAAATCTACCCTTACCGTGGTGACTCTGTGTAATCTCAAAGACAGTTAAAGCGGCAGGCAGTTATTGCCTGTCTTTTGGAGGTTTGCCAAGAGATACAGATAATTAAGTTACTTTTGCACACTGAATGCATCTTGACCTTAGAAAAAACATCTCAGCTTGATTCATATTATGTAGTTGTTTTATTAAATATGTTGTGTTGTTTTTGTATATCTCCCAACTTAATTAGCATGCACCCTCCCTGTAACTTGTGTGTGTGCGCGTGCAGTTGTTCTCGCTTTATAGGGATCAAATGATAGGAATTGTTTTGAGCTTTTTATAAAAATTTTTTAAAAAACATCAACGCTCTAAAAGATATACTTAAGGTTTCTTTAAGCCACGGTTTGGGGTTTGTAGTGTCAGAGTAAAGGGTTCAAAAGTCTGATGGAAATATCATTGTCATGTTTGATTAAATGTTAAAAATATATATTGTTGAATTTTTGCATAGTACAGTTATAATGATAAAAACAAAACAAAAAAAAAAAACTGAAAATGTTAATATATTTCACAAAACGAAAAGTCACTCCTTTAAGTAACAAGTTTTGTACATAGCATCATTACAAAAGGTTAATTAATTTTAGCCTACTTAAAATTCAAAGAGGTACTTGTATCAAATAATTTAGGTTGAAGGGGTTCAGCTGACAAAAACTGAAGGTTTGGCTGAAGGTTACAGTGCTGTACTAAGTGTAATTTAGTTATTAACACTGGAAGTATACCACAAAGACGGAGTTAGACTACTGTGTGTGTGTGTGTGTGTGTGTGTGTGTGTGTGTGTGTGTGTGTGTGTGTGTGTGTGTGTATGTGAGAGAGAGAGAGAGAGAGAGAGATGATATTTCATTAGGGGCATTGGGGCAACCATATATTTATATTGGATTGAATTTAGTAGCGGTAGGTCCAGCAAGTTGCCCATCTTGTTCCTTTAACTAATACATTATTGAATAGTAGACTTGTTAGTGGGTGTGTATATATACATATGTATTGCACATGATTTATCATCCTATCATGCCCCATAACCATCATTAACAATAGTATAACTTGTGGCTTTGGAGGAGTGCGTACTGCAGTGGTGAAGGGGGGAGTGGCCAGATATATCCATCCATGCATCCAGCCATTGTTTTACTACTTATCCTACACATTCTTGTGGGAAGCCTGGAGCATATCCCAGTAGACTCAGGGCACAAGGTGGGGAATGTCTTGGACAGGGTGCCAACCCATCGCACACACATTCACGTACCCATTCACACAGTACAGACCATTTGGAAATGCCAGTCAGCCTACAATGCATGTCTTTGGACTGGGGAGGAGAGCAGAGAACCTGAAGGAAAGCCCTGAAGCATTCTGCTCACACAGGGGGGAGGTGGGAATCGAACCCCCAACTCTGGAGGTTTGAGACAAACTTTGCTCCAAAAGCAGATACAAAACAATTTTTAAAATCAATCTTAATACTGCAGACGCCAAGTTTTCTCACAGACATTTTAATTGTCCGTCTTGACAGGCATCACAATCTGTTTCTGATGCTTCATACTAACGTCAATCAACTCAAGCCTATCGCCCAAGTCTGCAGAATTTTACCAAATGCTAAATTCTTTTATCACCATATCATAGATTTGGTATTATATCATTAAAACCATGAGTCCATATCTATCCATCCATCTATTTTCTGTTCTGCTTATCCTACACAGGGAGCCTATCCCAGGTAACTCTGGGCACAAGGCACAACACCATGGGCAGGGTGCCAACCCATTGCAGGGCATAATCACATACACATTCACACAATAGGGACAATTTGGAAATGCCAATCAACCTACAGGGCATGTCTTTGGACTGGAGGAGGAAACCCCCAAAGCACTATGCGAACATGTCCATATTTTTCAAGCTGCCTAATTCTTATTGTTGATAAAGAAAAGAATGTTTTTCCTTTTCTCACTCTCCTATCCCTTTGTTTTCTGCTCTTTCTGACAATTTCACTCTGTCCAAACTTTCAAATAAAACCACAGAAGTAGCACACAACTCCAGCTCGCTTCACATGGCTCCATGTAACCTTTTGCTTGCCTTTGTCAGTGTGTCAGTTTGTTGAGGTCCATAATTGGAAATTTCCACTAGTGAGCTGTCAGTCAGTCTCCCGTGTTGCATGTTCTTTTAAAGACTGCTTGGGTAAATGCAACATTGTCTAGCCAAGAGTGAATTTAGTTTCTTGGCTTTATCTAAATTGAATATCTGCCTTGTTGTTTTGTGCATGTGACGCACAACTGTCTATGAAAAAGTGACAGATAACAAAAAAGAGAAATATGATTTAGGCGAGCACTTGATAATCCTTGCCAGGAATATTCCACCCGACAGTGTGTTAATAAAGGAAACAGCATGCGGCAGTGACTAAAGTGGTTTATATTTCGGTCCAACAGCCTCCTCTCTCTTCACAATGCACCACTTGCTGAGCACTTGTTGGGGGGGGGCGGGGGTTGTGTGTGACTGCTCACACAAGACGTGTGATAGGCAGAGCTGTCAACACTGATGTGGCTAGGAATAAGAGACTCTTTACCAGTCGTATTTAAACCTGGAGCTGATTTGCCAAAGAATAACATTTCTTATATCTAGTGCTAGTGTTTGCTCTACAATATATATACATTTTCAAGAGTGCTTATTGCTTTTGTGTGACAGTTTATTCCTGTTCAAACGGTGCTTGTGGAGGGATTGTTGCAGTAAGATCATGACGAGTTGTACAAAGCGGTGTCATGGCCCGTGTTTGATATTTGACTAGAAAAGTGCTCGAATATGAAGAGTTTCTAAATTATATCTTCATGTCGCACGCTGCTCTTTAGCAACAATATGAAAGAAAGAGTGCTTATTTAGTTACAACTTTCTTTTAACCTTGTGCTTTCATAATGGAATGTTCAAAATGCAAAATAAAGAACAGTGGAGACCGGAGAACAATGCTGGCTCCATATGTGAAGATAATGTCATGATTTCTGTGGTGATAACCTGCATGCATCATAGACTTTCATAGTTCTCTTTCAAACATTCGTTCGGTATCTCACTATGGGAACCACCTCGGGTGTGACCGATCCTGGAAGCACCAATAACACCACGTCTGTTAGTTGACAAACCAAGCACGGCCGTGATAATGGGGTCCTGCCTTCCTAATATAAAACACTGCTGAAGGTCCCTTACTTATTCTCGTTCTCTTCACCGTGAAGACCATGCTGGAAGCTATCCTCAGCAAGACTCGCTAAAATAGTTGATTAACAGTTCGTAGACGAGCAGTCAAGGTACGTTGCTGAATGCGACTGTTTTTGCGAGTGGGTTTATTCACTGTTATGGTGAATAAGAACGTGCTACGACAAATTCTCTCCCATCTGTTTCTTCCTTAAGCGCACGTTGTGATAAGTTTAAGTTGTCTCTTACATTATGGCGACTGCTAGTTTTGCAGGTGGCGAAGCAAAGGTGAAGGAAGCCTCGTGTCCCTGTGCATGTGGCTGTATGATTTTGGGCAAGGATTCCCATCCCCCGTGCATCACATGCATGGGGGTGAAACATGCTCAGGCGGCACTCGCGAACCTCAAGTCTTGTCCCCACTGTTCTCTCTTCCTGTTAATGGTGTTGGAAAGAAGAGTGTGAATCGCAGGCCACTAATAAGGGAGACCCCTTCCTTTCTCTGTGTCACGCAGCTAGGGCAAATCAATGGATGAAGTCTTCCCTAAGCTGCCTCCCCTCTTCAGACTAAACACCTTAGCTGGTGTAGGCAAGGAGGATGACATCAATGAGGTTATCGTTCGTCTATAAGAAGAGGAGGAAGAGGAGGATGAAGACAATGTGATCCTCCCGCCAAATATTTCTTGGCCAGGCATGGTGATGGTAAGAGTCTACCATTGCGTGCTATCAAGCAGCCCGTTCCTGCAGTCCCTGCATGTGTTTTGACGAGGAGACATTTCTGGGATAAACCCTTTTCACATAGGGTTCCTGTTAAAGGGTTCTCCAGGCTGGTTGTCCACAATATGGAGGACTTGGGGATGTCAAATCCTCCTCTGGTTGAGCTGTCAGTGGCTTATCATCTTCACCTTAACTGCAGGGCAGCGTTTTCTTCCGCCTCAGATTCTCTGCCATGGCGTACTGAGCGTCTAACTGCCTCCGTTTTCCAGACGATCTAACGATCTTCAGCCTTGGTGGTGAAGGCCCTTAGTGCCACCTCTTTCCTCATCGCTCATCAAGCAGAGCTCATGAAGGAGATGGGGAGGCAAATGAATACTGGGAAACCAAACCCGGCTCTCTGGGAAGAGATCTGCGTCTTTGCAGATCTCAACCTGAGAACATCCAGCAGTACGGTCCTGGCAGTGGTGGGCAAGCGGGGCTGTGGCTGGGGCTGTCTGTGCTGTTGGCCAGAGAGAAGATTGATTTCTTAGATGCTCCGTTGGAGCCCAAAGACATTTTTGAACCTTCAGTCACAGCCATGCGGCAACAATCTGATCTGAGGAAATTTGCCTCCCACGTAAATCCACTGGTAGGGCTCCTCAGTCAGTTTGGTCCGGTTTCGCACCGCCTCCTAGGAGTGGGCAGTCAGGCTTTAGGAGCCCCAGACCCCACCTCCTCCTGCCTCAGCAGTTATAAGCTCTTTCTAAACCATCTCAGCCAAGAGGGAAACCTTTGTTTGTGGCAACAGCAGCTAGACACCGGCAGGCAAACCCTTGGGGAGGGAAGAATCTGCAGGCTACCTAGTTCACTCTTCTGTCCAAAATGACGGGATAAGCAAGGGCACTTGCGAAATATCTGTTGTTATCCTCCCTCAAAGACAGTGGCCTTTTTCTCCCCCTCCTACGCCTATGGGTGTTGATGCTCTGCCGCACCTGTGGCTAAATGCGCTGCTTTATGCGTTTTCTCCACTGAGTCTGATCATACCAACTCTAAGAAGAGTAAGAGAAAGCGCTCACTCAGTATTACTGATCACTCCAAATTGGCTGGGGAAGTTATGGCTAACAGAGATAATTCAGCTCTTGTATGACCAGCCCTGGCCTCTCCTGTTGTGCAGGGATCTTCTCTTGCAAACACAAGGGGAATAAAGTAGCTCTCTGAGCCTGGCCCTTGAGTGGCTGAACTTAAGTATTTCGGGCTTGCCACTGAGGGTGATTGAAATGATCCAGATCACAAGAGCAGCTTCAACATGCTCTGCGTATGATCGGAAATGGAGTATATTTGAACACTGGTGTGTGGAAAGACGCATTGTTCCTTTCCTTTGTTCTGTCACAGATGTGCTATGTTTTCTGCAGGAACATTTAGAATAAGACAGAACCTTCTCTACCATTAAGGTTTATCTTGCTGCGATATCAATGTATGGGTTGATACTAATACACTGGGTCAGCACACTCTCTTGTATGCAGGTGCGCGGTGTTTAAACAGGGTTTCTAACCACTGATTCCACCATAGGATCTGTCCCAGCCCTCTTTTGAGCCTTTAGAGAGTATTGATTTAAAGCTCTTTTCACTGAAGGCTGCTTTGTTACTCGCTCTTACAACCGCAAAGCGAGTTAGTGAGCTTCATGCTTTGTCTCGTGCACTTTGTTTTGGATTTCTTGAGAGTAACTCTCAAGACCAATCCAGCGTTCATGCCTAAGGTGAGTAAGGCAGCTCTCGCCTGTAAACTGGTGGATTTACTACTTTTTCATCCGCCACCTTTTTCCTCATCGGAGGAGGAGCGGCTGCATTGCTTGTGCCAGGTTCATTCTTTGTCATTTTATGGACAAAAGGAAAGCACTGAGGAAAATTAAACCTATTTCATTCCAGCGCCCTTCTCATTATGTGGTGGAAGCCCTCATATTATGTTATAAAAATATGGGACTTGAACCTCCAGATGGTCTGAGGGCCCATTCTAACAGAGGCATGGCCACTTCTGTGGCACTGTTCAGGGGTATTTTAGTCCAGGAAATTTGTGCGGTGTCAGATTGGGCATCACCTCACACTTTTGTCCGATTTCATAGGCTGGATGTTACGGGGCCATCACTGGCTCATTTGGTCCTAAGAGTGAGTTAAAACACAATATCCCTCTCCCCCTCATATACGTCTTTTTATTTATTCTTGATGGAATAGATTGGGATTTGTCCATGTACATACACATATACGTATCACTGAGTCAGTTGGCTGGTCTGCTTCGGACAGCATATTTGCAATACGGAGGTTGTCTATATTCCATAGTGAGATACCAAACAAATGTTTCAGGTTACTTATGTAACCCCGGTTCTCTGATAAAAGGAGTCGGGTATCTCAACACACTTTCCTACTTGCAGTTAAATGGAGAAGACATATACTAAGAATAAGAAAAAGACCTTCAGCAGCATTTTGTATTAGGGAGGCGGGACTCTCTTATCACAGCTGTGATTGGTCTGTCAACTGACAGATGTGTTATTGGTGCTTCCAGGACCGGTCACACCCAAGGTGGTTTCCATTGTGAGATACCTCACTCCTGTTATCAGATAACCTAGGTTACGTAAGTAACCTAAAGTTTTTCTTTCTGATGAAATCTGTGTATTTATTGTACTGCTTCTCTTCAATGTAGCATGTTACTCATTCAGTGTTTATGGAATAAAACATGACCGAGCGTCTCAGCACTGACAAGATAGCAATGTTGGGCCCTTGAGCAAAACCCTTAACCCTATCTCCTCCAGGTGCACTGTATAATGGCTGAGCCTGCACTCTGACATCAGCTTCCTAACAAGAAAGGGTACTATTTTCACTGTTCTTTCTCAGTGTAATTTTTCTAAATATTCTATTATGAATCATTGTGAAAGTTTTTTATTCTTCTTATGCCTCTGCAATTTGCCAATGATTACAATTTTTTTTTTATTAAATAAAGAATGTCTTATTTTTATTTGTTTATACTTATTGTGTTTAACGTTCTGGAAAGTCTTTTCCTGTTATCACATACATTGTAGCATTTGTTCCCTCGGCAGCCTCTCTCTTTTTCTCTTTCTTGATCTTAAATAAGACAAAAAATAGCAGCTGTCATGTTGCTGCGACACCCACAAAATGTTCTATCTGAAGACTTTCCTGTGTGTTTAAACTTAAATAAGCAGCTTTACCTCTGACTTTTATAGAGTGCTGACACAGAAGACCTTCCAAAATGTGAAATAAACATCGCTTCACAGAAAACGTCATCATATCACCAATTATATACATTTAAAATCTATTTGTGTGAAGGATGTGTATGATAGCATGGTCTGTTTGATTACTCGATTCTGATTGGCTGGAAGGTATGCATTCAAACCAAATAATGCACAGGTAGTTCCAGTCAGTTTGATCACTGTTCTAAATTAATGCGCCGCCTATAAACAACTGTAACCATAGTAATGTACAGTTTCATTTGCATACAGAAGTTAAACTCACAGCTTCATTTTTAATAGGGACACGGTACAGATGCAGGTAATTCACACACGCACACATCTCTCGCTCTCTCTATCTCTCTCTAATAACTGTTTATTTTTGTTCATCCAAATAAATGTAATCTTATTGCACTACTTTATCTCTGTGTACGATTTAGAGCAGGCAGAATTCTACATTTAAGTACCCACATATAAAATAACTAACGAAAAAGAACTGTTATTTTTTTATCCTTTCAGTCAAATATTGCACTGCACAAATATCAGTGGCAGCTTTAACTTGTCAATGCTGGAACGTAACCATGGCATGTTTATATTAAGGGACAATCCATGGCTAGGTGTGCATTACTCTGTGGAGGCAACCACATTGTGCATTAAAATCATGTAATGCACACCTAGCCTTGAATTATCCCTTATGTAATAATAAAGGTTTCACCCAGAACCACTGTCCAGCTTGAGAATTAATCAACACTTTCTGACCAATCAGCATTGAGCAACAGCACTGTAATATAAAGTTTTGTCACAGTTTAAATGTGGTGTAGTGCAGAGGAGCTGAAACCTTTTACAGCTAAGGACCCATTTATCTGTAAACTAAATTCCATGGACCTCCGCAGTACATACCTTTTCTGTTACTTTTGTCAAGTAATATTTTATCTGTTAATTACAACCAAAGAGCTTTCTATTCCTGAACTTTCCATTGATAGGTTGGAGTTGCCTTATAATAATATAATAACTTATAATTGTTGACTTATAATAATATAATAACTTTGATAATGTGGGATGTGATTTCCAACACAGAAACTAAATAAAAAGCAAAAAAAAAAAAACCCAAATTAAAAATAAGAAACAGTTCATCCACACTCTCAGACATATCTCTCTAGTTAATATCACTTCCTCTACACTGTATCTTTGGCCTGGTTTTGCTAAAGGTGGCCGTTATATGGAGAATATACAGTGGTGTGAAAAAGTGTTTGCCCCCTTCCTCATTTCCTGTTCCTTTGCATGTTTGTCACACTTAAGT
>JAFFST010045749.1:16700-34451 GCA_022414735.1 Noturus placidus | reverse complement strand
CAATTCTGCAAAAATGAGTGGGCCAAAATTCCTCCAGGACGCTGTAAAAGCCTCATTGCACGTTATCGCAAACGCTTGGTTGCAGTTGTTGCTGCTAAGGGTGGCCCAACCAGTTATTAGGTTTAGGGGGCAATCACTTTTTCACACAGGGCCATGATGGTTTGGATTTTTTTTTCACCTTTAATAATAAACACCTTCATTTACAAATTGCATTTTGTGTTTACTTGTGTTGTCTTTGACTATTGTTTAAATTGGTTTGATGTTCCGAAACACTTAAGTGTGATAAACATGCAAAGGAACAGGAAATGAGGAAGGGGGCAAACACTTTTTCACACCACTGTACATACACACACATACATACACAAACAAACACACTCACGCTCGTCATTCATGATCTCATAATCGGGGTCTCTGTAGGATTCTCTGTAGGAAATGGTCTGCAGTTTGTGGCATTTCGAGAGGGACCGTAAGTAATTGGGTGGGTGCTGAAGCAACCCTTTCTGATAAACGATGAGGCCTGCACCCTGACTGAGGTTTTCAATGAAAGCTACTTACCTTAATTGACAACAAACTGAATGCAAAAGACTGATGCTGGTGCCTTACACTGAGAGAACATTGACCAAGGTTTTGATATTGTGTAGAGTTTCCATATCTTAGGGTGTGTCTTAATCAGCCCCCTAGTTCAGTAGTCAAGGCACTGATCAGAAAGTCGGCCATTTTAAGCGCTATCTCAATCACAAAATCCTTCCAGGGCACTGGGATGTTTGCTCCCGAAAAAAATCCCACAGCACAAAAAACCAGGGAGCGTCGATCGAAGCTCACCATGTTCCCTTATTGGAAATGACGTCTTGTTTTCTGAAGCTTCCTAACTCTGAAAAAACGGGATAAATTCTCAGCCAACTTCGTCTACAAACGTAAGCAGCTTGTTATCGTTGTTTTTGCTCTCAACTGATCACTTGCGTTCGTAATTTTTTACTTTATTTGACATTCTATATACGGTTTGTTTGAGTCTCACAACTTTTAAGTCACTTAAAAAATCCGCTAGCTAGCCTACGATCCTACTTGATATACCATGACAGAAATGTGCGTGATTAAGCTACATGACATATAAAACTGAAATATTTTTAAGTTTTTACTCTTTGGTGATGTTCACAACATGAGTACGTAGTCATGTCCCCAGATATTTGTTTTCAGTGTCCCAATGTGTAGTGAGCCAAGGTGCTTACCAGTGCCCAAACTCATGTACACTATATACTGATTTATGACCTACAGGAGCCAATTCAGACACCTCCTTAGTCGAGGTCATAGTAATTACCTCAATATTAATGTCATCAACAACTAGATTACACTATACTACACATCATTTTCTTAAAGTACCCACAATATTTCACTGCTCTATTTACAATCATTCTGAGAAAGTGGGTATTGTTTCTGGGTGAGATTTCTTTTTAGAACATGATAAATGTTCACAGAAGACAGATGGTTGTATTCATAGTTGAGTTACACCTGTGTAGTGAGGGTTTAGTACTGAAACTGTGCATGATAATTACACTTCAGTTTTACACACATGGGATGGAGTTTGAGTAAAACAGAGGCTTTCTCAGTTATGTGCAATTCTGAGCTCGAACTTAAGCACATATTTGTTGTGCGGTTCCTGGCTCAAGCAAGCACTATTCAGTGCAACACCGCTGTCTGACAGTTTGATGAAACTACAGTACTGTGTGTCATGCTGAAATGTATGATTTGGGCTGTATATTAAAATGTATCAAACAAGAAAAGTTCAGTATTGTAAATATACTTACAAAAAAAAAACAAAAAAAACAAACAGCACCAAATGCCATTTGAGCCCAATATGAAATGTATTGCTATTATTGTTATTAATTTTATTAGCCCCAAAACATTAGAGTCACCTCCATATTTAACAGTGTGCATGAGGTGCTTTTCCATATGGCTACCTCCTTGGACAATTTTTGGCCACTCGGACCATCCTTTTCACAGTATGTTGAGACACTATATACACACGTCCAATTCCAGGTCGATTCATAACATTTCCAGTTGACTGGAACTTCTTAATTATTGCTATATTCATATCGCCACTTCCCATTTTGTGTAGCTCAACAACATTTTGCCGCACATCACAGCTATATTCCGTGGTCTTACCCATTGTTCTGAATGACTAAGGGGAATTTGGTCTGTGTTACCTCATATTTATACCCCTAGTATAAACAGGAACTCGTGGTTGAACAATTTCCTGTTCCCAATCACCCAGGTGTATTTAAAAATAATAATAAAAAAGGTAAATATAAATAGGAATATACTTCAAATAAAGTTTTCTCTCATGAATTCATAGGGGTGCCAATAATTGTTGCACACATATTTAACAATTATACAATTAAATTAAACATTAAAACTATTTTTCACAATATTAGTGGAGGGCACTGCATATTAAATAATTAAAAGTATAATTCATGTAAAGTCTTACAAAGTCTTATATTTTTTTCACAGTGGACTTTTGGAGAAAACAGCATCTGATTATCTCTAGGGTAGACTATTTTATGGATAAAATGATGAATAACATTTACTTCAAGTGAGCTGGAAGTGTAGCAGCTGAATGCATGGTCAGCTTATTCTTCAAACCATTGCCACATTTTCTTCACAGAAGAGTAATTCAAATAAACAAACCCACTGCCATTCTTTTTATTAATTCAACAACTTAAAATAGCAAATTAAAAGTGTGATAAATTATATTTCACTTACATATTCCAATTTCAAAACATGAGCTCAGTGACTTGTGGCTTCATTACATGTGTGCATGATCTAAAACGATAAAAGGCAAAATAATAGAATGTAATGGATCAAGTGCTAGTTCATAAGCTTCAGATTAGAAAACTGAAGCCATGATGTTAAACTAAACCAAATTTGCACCATGATGATTTGATAACTAGAACTAGGACTGTTCATGCAATACTATATTGGCAGTATACTAGACTCCTATTAGAGTTATTCGTTAATTTCATCGCGTGCCATCTTCTCATTGCCGCAGTTGAGGGTTAAGGGCCTTGCGCAAAGGCCCAGCCGTGGCTGCTTGGCAGTGCTGGAATTGAACTCACTACTTTCAGATCAGTAGTCACCAAGCCACCATTGCCCACAGTGTATGTCTTTTTTTCATCTTAATTTTTTTTTTTAAAAAAGGCCCTGACTTTTATGCTACATCACATTTTATTTGACAGCAAAGTGAAAAAAAAATGTTCTTCAGTCTTTCCTATATCTGATTTTAAAAGTATATGTCTTATTTATTTTGCATTTAAAGTCAAGTGCTTATGTTTAAAGGAGGTGGTGCAGAGGGTATTGAAAAACCTGTCTCTCAAGAAAAAATCTGGCAACCTTGGAGGCATACAGTACTGTATACATACAGTGAGGGGGAAAAAGTATTTGATCCCCTGCTGATTTTGTACGTTTGCCCACTAATAAAGAAATTATCAGTCTATAATTTTAATGGTAGGTTTATTTGAACAGTGAGAGACAGAATAACAACAAAAATATCCAGAAAAATACGTCAAAAAATGTATGAATTGATTTGCATTGTAATGAGGGAAAAAAATATTTGACCCCCTCTCAATAAGAAGGATTTCTGGCTCCCAGGTGTCTTTTATACAGGTAATGAGCTGAGATTAGGAGCACACTCTTAAAGGGAGTGCTCCTAATCTCAGCTTGGTACCTGTATAAAAGACACCTGACCACAGAAGCAATAAATCAATCAGATTCCAAAATCTCCACCATGGCCAAGACCAAAGAGCTCTCCAAGGATGTCAGGGACAAGATTGTAGACCTACACAAGGCTGGAATGGGCTACAAGACCATTGCCAAGCAGCTTGGTGAGAAGGTGACCACAGTTGGTGTGATTATTTGCAAATGGAAGAAACACAAAAGAACTGTTAATTTCCCTCGGCCTGGGGCTCCGTGCAAGATCTCACCTCGTGGAGTTGCAATGATCATGAGAACTGTGATGAGTCAGTCCAGAACTACACAGGAGGATCTTGCCAATGATCTCAAGGCAGCTGGGACCAGAGTACCCAAGAAAACAATTGGCAACACACTACGCCGTGAAGGACTGAAATCGTGCAGCACCTGCAAGGTGGGTGCACAAGAAAGCACATATACATGCCCATCTGAAGTTTGCCAATGAACATCTGAATGATTCAGAGGACAACTGGGTGAAAGTGTTGTGGTCAGATGAGACCAAAATGGAGCTCTTTGGCATCAACTCAACTCGCCGTGTTAGGAGAAGGAGGAATGCTGCCTATGACCCCAAGAACACCATCCCCACCATCAAACATGGAGGTGGAAACATGATGCTTTTGGGGTGTTTTTGAGCTAAGGGGACAGGACAACTTCACTGCATCAAAGGGACTGCATCCTTCCCTCAGTCAGGGTATTGAAAATATCAAGTAATTACTAAGTCATTACCAAGTACTAAGTCATGTTTTGCAGAGGGGTCAAATACTTATTTCCCTCATTAAATGCAAATCAATTTATAACATTTTTGACATGCGTTTTTCTGGATGTTTTTGTTGTTATTCTGTCTCTCACTGTTTAAATAAACCTACCATTAAAATTATAGACTGAACATTACTTTATTAGTGGGCAAACGTACAAAATCAGCAGGGGATCAAATACTTTTTTTCCCCACTGTAGGTGATTTGCAGAATCTCCATATGGAGTGTAGAAAATCCCTGCACAATAAGCACATTCATAGATAAAATCTAAATATGTGCAAATGTATAACGTAAACATTTATGTAACATTTGGACTTAAGTCGCAAACTCCTCATACAGTCCAAAAAGAATAACAAAGACAACTAAGAACTTTTACTTTTCCATTACTGAATAGACCCTGAACTCATTTTCTATTACTCAAGGTTTTTTATGCCTTTTTTTCTTTGTGTTTTAATTAACACACTATCTTGATACAGGGATGATCAGCATACCATGTAATTCTTATGTGCTGCATGTCGTTGGCATTGATGCATGTAGGAAGGAGCGTGCAGCTGTTAATTTGTTTCACCGACAACATTAGAATGTGTTCACAAAGGCAGGCAAGAGTGTGGCCACAGATTAGCCTCAAACAGGATCGAGAAAAATAGCCCCGACTTTTCCAGCTTGATTATAATGCTCCTGTTTCCTCCCATAACTAATCAGCTCTATTGTACTGCAGTCAATACAATTCCACTGTCATCAATGTGATTATGCTAATGTAGTTGCAAAATGTCACCTCCATCCCTGTGAAACAGCAGCCGTGTGAGGAAAAGTGATTCCATCATTTAGCTGCTTGATATTTTAGAAAGAGTACAAAACTTTTCCTTTTTTTCCCCTCACCAAGAAGCCAGTGATGATTGTGTGAAATTACTAGTTTGGGGAAGAGATAGCTGAGGATCATGCAGAGAGGATAGAAATAGCCATGAAGTTGATTGAAATAAGAGTTAATTATGCCTGTTTGTAAATTTAAACATCAGTGACTGCTCTAGCCCATCTTCAGTTCAAGATTATCAGGCTGTGGTGTGTGAAACAGAGAGAGAGAGAGAGCGAGAGAGAGGGAGGGAGGGAGGGAGGCCTTGAGTGTGATTCATTACAGGCCAGTCCACTACCCTCCAAATGAAGTACCTGCCAATATTTAATCCCAACAGTCTATTGCCCAAGTCACACACATACCTGCTTTCCCATCACTGCTGTCCTCACAAGGACAGAAATAAGAAGCCATCATCCAGCATGACTGTATTTTCACTGGAAAAGGAATCACACAATATACCCCTCTTACACTCTCACACACACACACAGGTGCATTGCAGTTCTCATAATCTTGGGATCATTTAAACTTTGATAAATGTGCTCAAGAAACACCAATTTAACTTCATTTACCAATCCAGCTATGCATACACATCACCCTTAAATAAGCAGATTCATTTTGCTTGCATGTGCTTCTATTTGCAGTAAGTATCTTTAGTGTGTGTGTGTGTGTGTGTGTGTGTGTGTGTGTGTGTTCAGTAACCACCGTGCTGCTACACTGCTAGCCCATGACAGTGAGTGGGGGTTTAGTGTTTTAGTGCTTGTGTGTGTTTGGGGTGGAAGACATGTTGCTCTGTAATGAGAGCATGTTGAAGCTGGGAGTCTGTGGAATTAAGAAAGGAAGGTTCTGTTCTCAGACAGGCCTGACCTGATGTACTCTGGGAGAGTGTATAGTTGCCTGGCTTATTTGGATAGGCAGACACTTCCTCTGAATTATAACCATTCTCAAAATTACTGCCCTTTGTTATGGAGCCTGGTCACAGTGCTGAGAAGTAATGTTTATTAAGCCTGCTGTCTCTCTCTCTCTCTCTCTTTCTCTCTCTCTCTCTCTCTCTCTCTCTCTTTTCAATTCAATTTTCTGCTTCGGTTTGAGGGTACATTATTCTGTTATTATATTCTATTGTATTTTTATGTTAAACTATCCTAGTTTTCTTTTTTCTTCTTTTCCCTATACCGTCTAATTTACTGAGTTGTTTCAATTTAGTCTGTGTTTATGGAGTTCTGCTACATATTTTGTTTTGATGTTTTGGCTGCTGGTTGAATTCGTCTACTACTTGCCATTTGTGGCAGCACTTCAGACCCAGGCTTGAGTGGCAGATTTCCTCTGGCCTTGATCTTCCTTGCGAGAAGTGTGTCCACGGTCGTGTACGGAATGCAGCAGCTGATCACCATCCTTTGTTGATGGCAGGGTCGTTTGCTCTGCTTTGTTGCTTTAACTCTCCATTTGTAGTGTTTGGTGCCATTGTTTTCTGAGCAGTCTCTCTCGCTGTCCCAGATCTGCGCCATGATGTTCCTGTTTTCGATTTGTCTGGTGCGTGTGCAGCTCTGTGTCTCGGTGGAACCATAGCGCTGCATTCGGTGTGGTGATCCGCTAGAGCTGCAGCCATATGGGCTGTGTGGGCTGTAACCAGCTACGCTACTGAATTTCAGTCATAGCGACATCTTATGAAGGACTTTTTGAGGTATCACTATTTCTTGTCTTTGTGTGTTTCCATCTATCCCGCCATTTTCTGTACCACTTATCCTACACAGGGTTTTAGGGAGACTGAAGCCTATCCCAGGGGACACGGGGCACAAGGCAGGGGACACCCTGGATGGCTTGCCAACCCATTGCAGGGCACAATCTCACACACACACATTCACACACTATGGACAATTTGGAGATGCTTATCAGCCTACAGCACATGTATTTGGCCTTGGGGAGGAAACCGGAGTACCCCAGAGTAAACCCCTGAAGCACGGGGAAAACATACAAACTCCACACACACAAGACGGTGGAGCGATTTGTTTCTTTTCTATTTCAAAATCATGAAGTGGGCTTGGGGCATGTGAATGACACTAACAACAGCGATGAATATTATTATAATTTCTGTTCAAGATATATTTGTTTGATTGTAAAAAAAAAAAAAAAAAAGCATCGGAAATACAGTTTTAAATATATACATAATATTTAGCATATTCTAAAGGAATAAAACACATCTGTTGCTAAATTTGTTGTTCTTTTATCTCTGTCATTTTCTCTCTTTCACTTTAATGACGACTTTATTTCTACTGGAAATGCAGTTTAGGTTCTGACATTATAAATGCACATATTCAGGGGTAATTAAAATATCTCTTCTTTTTCCTTTCTCTCTTGCACCTTTGTCACACAGAAAGCTCTGACTTGGGCGAATGAAACTTTGTGAAATTATGATTGCCCTTAATTATGCTGCATAATCAGGGATCTCCAGTCATGTATGCCATCTGCCTCTCAGCGGGCAAGCTCTGCCTGCGCTGGCATTATTGATGCCCTGTCACACTCAGGTACATCTTAATAACCCGTGCAGCAGCTCGTGGCCCCACCCGACTCCTCATCGTCTCAGCCGCTGGCCCAGCTGACACAGTCACTGCTTGCTAATAGCACGGTAATGCAGGGATGTCCACCTGTCTTCCTGTAGTCTGTTCAGATGTGTACATCCAAAAGCAGAATAGATTGCACTCATTCATTTCAGAAGGGCAAATAAGCACACTTTTTTAAACATCTAAGAGATGAGTGCTCACACTGGTCACACTGGTCCTTACTGATGATTTGGGAGTTTCAAAACTGTTTTGTTTTTAGAAATGTGAGACCAAAGGTGACCTATATTAAGGTACTCAAATGAAAGTGAGTAAACCAACCTGCAGTCCCTGAGAATGTGGAAAACATGGGTTTCAGATATTATATTTATAGTGTGTATGTACATATAGAGATATTCAGTCCATTTGTTCAATTAAGGCAGTTTACTTATTATTCTTAACTTTGTAAGAAATGCTTGCAAATGAATATAACAACAAGAAGAATGATCATTAGAAACCAGTGACACGTTGTATGAAGGCCATTTCTATAATGCATTATAAACACATTCATAACGTGTTATAAAACATTATTATAATTAGGTATGAAAATGTATTAAACTTTATAGCAATATTTGTTATGCATATGGATTGTTTATATAATGCATTAGAAGCAATGCTCATAACATCAGTATAACAATATCACTTTGCATAGTGCAATATGTAGTGCACATTAATATTCTCAATAACAATAACAATTATAATAATACCAATGATTTATTATTATTATTGTTGTTGCACACTGAGACCTGCTCTATAACATTGTAACATGCTATAAATGTTTTCTTGCACCTGGCTTTAATAGATTATAGAGCTACAACGACTAATCGATAGTAATCGATTATGAAATTCGTTGTCAATGAATCTCATTATCGATTAGTTGGTCTGCACGCGGCACGGGGAAGATTTACTCGTTACGTTACTTCTGTTCAGAAAACAAGGTTATGAGAGTAAATACTAAAGTTGTGTTCCAAATGAAGTACATAAATACTATGAAATAGATTATATATATATATACTGTATATATATATATATATATATTATTCATTTTAGTTTATATTGTATATAAGTATTTATGTATTATTTTTTATGGATGCACAAAAAGCACCGAATTAAACTAGAGGCCTAAATTAATAAGAAATATTCTAGTGTGAGAAGGATAAGCGGTATAGAAGATGGATGGATATTCTTGTGTGTGTGTGTGTGTGTGTGTGTGTGTGTGTGTGTGTGTGTATGTGTGTATTGGGTTCTTTTCTGTTCTGGACAAACAGTTGTGTAAAGTTCTAATCTGAAGTTTATATTTGTAACACTCAGTTTGTGGATTTTATTTTAAATAAACAAAAAATGTGTACTGAAAGTTTGCCCCGCCCTATCTGATTAATCGAAAAAATAATCGGCCAACTAATCGATTATGAAAATAATCATTAGTTGCAGCTGTAATCGGTCATGTTACCGATCAACTTACCAATGATACATTACTGAACAAAGATTGTTAACTTTTTTTTATCCAGAACTGATGAATTAAAAACTGTTATTTATTGTAGGGTCAGATTTTTGTACACTGAGATTTAAGCGGTCTGCAAGTGACTGAAAAGGAATGTAGAGATGAAGATCTTGGTTCCACACCTCTAATTCAGAAGCCTTCATTCATGTATTGTTTGCCATTATGTGTCCAGCTTCACTGCTTCTGAGTAACAGCTTTAAATCTGATGAGTCCTGGAGTGTGTTTATCCTCTCCTCTGTATTCCTAAATACCCTGCAGGGTTGGCTTGCCTGGTCTGTATGGTTCAAGCCAAGATGAGCTCTAAAGTTCTTGGCAGTGACAACACTGAATAGTTGTTCCTGTGCATGAGAGAGAGAGAGAGGGAGAGGGAGAGAGGCAGGCAGGCAGACACAGCTCCACCACATGTCTGCTCCTGGCTCATCAGCTCTGGCTGTGTCACTCCCGTGCACTTACAGCCTCTTGCCATGATGAATGGCCCATCTCCAACTTCAAGTTTGTCTCCAGGTGGATATTTCTTCAGATCTGTATCAGCTCTGGCTGCTGCGACACTTCTTTAACTGCATCAGCTAATGACGCAGCAGATGCTGACTTTTTTCCCCTCTTCGTCTTTCTCTCACTCTTTCACTCTCTCTCTCTCTCTGCTCTTGGGATTGTGTGTTCCCAGTTCAGTGCTAGCTGCCTCCCTATTGCCTATTTGTTCCAGCAGCAGTAGATGAAATAAGGTGGAACTGGCAGACAATGATGGAGATGTTGGCAGGCAGAAGCCTCACAGCAGCTCTCTCTCTCTCTCTCTCTCTCTCACACACACACACACACACACACACACACACACACACACATGCACACTGCAGGTCTAAGGAGGCCAAACCATCATTACACTGGAGGCATATACAGTCTCACATTCTCAAAAGTACACAGTACACACACACTTCCTCTGTCACAAACCCACAAAGTGATCACTACACAAAGAAAGAAAGAAAAAGTCTGCTAGCATCTTTTGATCAATTTTTTTGTTTTGTTTTATTCTTCCTCCTCTTGCCGTCAGGTAATTTTACTTAATGTTTATTTGCACAGTCTGAAAGCCCTGCTCTGATGACTTTCACTGTTTGATGAATCCCACACACATTCTGTCTTTCTCCCTTACTTTTTCTCTCCCCATGCATCCCCCTCATCTCTTGTATGTGTGTGTGTATGTGTGTGTATGTCTCTGTCTCTTTCCTGTCCTACTCTTAAAGCAGTCATCATGCTCCTTACTCCAAACTGCCAGCCCCTACCTATTGTGCTGTCCTCGGCAATTCACACATGCCTCATCAAGTTTGCCCTCCAATCTCAGTTTTGCTTTCCCTCTTTTCCCCTCTCATGTTAATTATCCTTGTGAGCAGGGAAATCAGAGAGTGATTAATGTCAAATCTGTACTTTATTAAGGCAGGGGTATTCGTGGTAAGGTTTGGTTGGTGGAAAGAACAGAACTGGCAGCAGTTACGTGCATGCGTAGGATGGGGGGTATAATTATTTCTCATACGAATTGATTTTTTTTCCTATTGAGTTACTAGTCTGCGGAGTTTAAGTCATTTGTAATGGACATTGTGCTCTGTTACAGTAGAGAAAACCTATAATGCGATCAGCTGCATTTTAGCTGCTGTTTTTGGGCCTCTGAAATTACATCTCCCTCAGAAGCCTCTTCCCGTTTAGATTTGATTAGAAGAGCGAACCACCCTCCTGCCTCTACCCACTTCCTGCCACAGACGCACGACCTTCATGTGGTGTGTGTGTGTGTGTGTGTGTGTGTGTGCTCTTCAAGATGTAGAGAGAGTGAAAGAGAGACAGAAAGAACATCCTATAAGAAGCACATCCTAAAGTTCTCTTATCCTAACAATAACTAGAAATTAAATTAAAAAAAAAAAACAACAAAACAAAACATGACCCTCTAATTAATAAACCACCCATGACTTTCTGTCTACTTCTTCTTTTAGAAGACCCCTTATTACATGTAATGATCATCGTCACAGGGTAGGCTGCTCCATTTCAGTAAAATGTTTACAACCAAGCCATAATGATTTATTTCTCAGGCCTCAGGAAGTACCATGATTGCACAATCTGTACGCATACATAACACTAATACGTGTAATATCGGTAATCTTCTGTTATGTTTAATAAGCATGCCCAGCTTGGAAAGATAGTATGGTGCTCCACTGTAATGCACTCAACTTAAAGCGATAATGGCATTGACTGAAGTAATGAATGCATGGAAGTGGAAATGCTGTCATCATGAGCAGTCACAGACCAGCATCGTACACACACGCATTATGTGAACTTGGCAAGCTCTTTATCACTGGCAAGTTCATCAAGTCCAATGTGGGGGAACACATTAATTTCCTCGCTACTTTCCTTACCTCCAGGGAGGACATGGCAAAAGCATGTCCATTTTGGGAGAATAAGTGGGCAGCTATCAAGCAGTGTTGGACACAGAGAGAGAAGCAAACACCTTACAGTAAGTGTGAAGAAATTTGTCTTAAGGGACTGCATTCCATATGCAGAATTTAGTCCATTTGAATCGAACCCAGATGCTTTGACTTCCTTGGTGAGGTTTGGTTAGGCTGAGAACACATCAATCGCACTCGGCTGGTCCCAGCCCATCTGAGCGAGGTGGTCTCGCTTTCAAGTGAACTCAGGCACAGTTCGATTACACTGAAAAAGTGAATCGACTCAATCGACCCACTGCAGGAAGTAAAGTCTGCAAGCTGTGTATAATGGGATGTGGGCAGCATTCTTTTTTTTTGAGTCATGAGGTGCAAAATGAACCAAAGGACAGAACTGTAGTATTGCAGAAATGTAGTGTTTTGTACATTTTGAACAAACAGGAACAAGATCAAATAAAAGCTGGATATACATTTTTCAAGTGATCAAAAAATATTAGAACATGTGACTGACAAGTGTTTCTTATTACTCAGGTGTGTCCTGTTGGATTAATTTTTGAATAATTCATAGCTTTGAATGTCTCATCTTGATTTGAGCCCTCGGTTTCACTTTGAAAACTGTATTTGTTGTTAAAAAGGATAAACCAACATGAAGATCAGAGAGCTGTCTATAGGAGAAAAGCAAGCCATTTTAAAGCTGAGAGAAGAGGGAAAATCTATCAGAGCCATTGCGCAAGCATTGGGCATAGCCAATAAAACTATTTGGAATGTCCTGAAAAACAAAGAAACCACTGGTGTACTAACAACCAGACATCAGACAGGTCGGGCAAGGAAAGCAACAACAGTTGATTACAGAAGCATTGTGAGAGCTGTGAAGAAAACCCCCAAAACAACAGGCAGCGACATCCACAACAATCTCCACAGGGCAGGGGTGACTGTATCAAAATCAAAGAAGACTTTGAGAGCACAAACAGCAATGGAAAGGCCAAAGTGTGGAGAAAGAAAGGATCTGCTCATGATCCAAACCATAGAAGCTCATCTGTCAAGCATGGTGGAGGTAGTATCAAGACTTGGACTTGCATGACTGCTTCTGGAATGGATCACTGGCTTGAAGCAGTTATTGCAAGCAAGGGATGTGCCTCCAAATATTAAGTGTTATTTACTTTAATTTACCTTATAACTCGCCTAAAAAATGGATGGTTTGCCACCAAAGGTGCTATTTAACACATGAAGTGAAATTCTGATCTGTCATCTCATCTTTTAATCTCAAATCCAAATAGCTTAAATGTGTAGGAAAAACAATAGAATTGGCTTTGCTGTTCCAATACTTTTGAAGGGACTGTAGGTAACTGTGTTGTGTGTGTGTTATATGTGCCTGTGTTCTGTGTGTGCCGGAGGTACCTGTGTTCTATTTGTGTTGTAGGTGGCTGTGGTCTGTGTGTTTTATATGTGGCTGTGTTCTGTATGTCGTAGGTAACTGTGTTCTGTGTGTGTCATAGGTGGCTGTGTTCTGTGTGTGTTGTAGGTGACTGTGTTCTGTGTGTGTCGTAAGTTGCTGTGTTCTGTGTGTGGTATAGGTAGGTAACTGTTCTGTGTTGTGGGTGGCTGTGGTCTGTGTGTGTCATAGGTGCTGTGGTCTGTGTGTGTCGTATGTGGCGGTTTTCTGTGTGTGTCGTAGGTGGCTGTGTTCTGTATGTCGTAGGTAACTGTGTTCTGTGTGTGTCATAGGTGGCTGTGTTCTGTGTGTGTTGTAGGTGACTGTGTTCTGTGTGTGTCGTAAGTTGCTGTGTTCTGTGTGTGGTATAGGTAGGTAACTGTTCTGTGTTGTGGGTGGCTGTGGTCTGTGTGTGTCATAGGTGCTGTGGTCTGTGTGTGTCGTATGTGGCGGTTTTCTGTGTGTGTCGTAGGTGGCTGTGGTCTGTGTGTGTCGTAGGTGGCTGTGGTCTGTGTGTGTCGTATGTGGCTGTGGTCTGTGTGTGTCGTAGGTGGCTGTGTTCTGTGTGTGTCGTAGGTGGCTGTGTTCTGTGTGCGTCGTAGGTGGCTGTGTTCTGTGTGTGTTGTAGGTGGCTGTGTTCTGTGTGTATCGTAGGTGGCTGTGTTCTGTGTGTGTCGTAGGTGGCTGTGTTCTGTGTGTGTCATAGGTGGCTGTGTTCTGTGTGTGTCGTAGGTTGCTTTGTTCTGTGTGCGTCGAAGGTGGCTGTTTTCTGTGTGCGTCGTAGGTGGCTGTGTTCTGTGTGTGTCGTAGGTGGCTGTGCTCTGTGTGTGTCGTAGGTGGCTGTTTTCTGTGTGTGTCGTAGGTGGCTGTGGTCTGTGTGCGTCGGAGGTGGCTGTTTTCTGTGTGTGTCGTAGGTGGCTGTGGTCTGTGTGCGTCGGAGGTGGCTGTGTTCTGTGTGCGTCGTAGGTGGCTGTGTTCTGTGTGTGGTATAGGTAGGTAACTGTGGACTGTGTGTGTCGTAGGTGGCTGTGGTCTGTGTGTGTCATAGGTGGCTGTGGTCTGTGTGTGTCGTATGCGGCTGTATTCTGTGTGTGTCGTAGGTACTTGTTCTGTGTGTGTCGTAGGTACTTGTTCTGTGTGTGTCGTAGGTACTTGTTCTGTGTGTGTCGTTGATGGATGTGTTCTCTGTGTGTCATAGGTGGCTGTGTTCTCTGTGTGTCATAGGTGGCTGTGTTCTGTGTGTGTCGTAGGTACTTGTTCTGCGTGTGTTGTAGGTGGATGTGTTCTCTGTGTGTCGTAGGTGGCTGTGTTCTGTGTGTGTCGTATGTGGCTGTATTCTGTGTGTGTCGTAGGTACTTGTTCTGTGTGTGTCGTAGGTGGCTGTGTTCTCTGTGTGTCATAGGTGGCCTTGTTCTGTGTGTGTCGTAGGTACTTGTTCTGCGTGTGTTGTAGGTGGATGTGTTCTCTGTGTGTCGTAGGTGGCTGTGTTCTGTGTGTGTCGTATGTGGCTGTATTCTGTGTGTGTCGTAGGTACTTGTTCTGTGTGTGTCGTAGGTGGCTGTGTTCTCTGTGTGTCATAGGTGGCCTTGTTCTGTGTGTGTCGTAGGTACTTGTTCTGCGTGTGTTGTAGGTGGATGTGTTCTCTGTGTGTCGTAGGTGGCTGTGTTCTGTGTGTGTCGTATGTGGCTGTATTCTGTGTGTGTCATAGGTACTTGTTCTGTGTGTGTCGTAGGTACTTGTTCTGTGTGTGTCGTAGGTGGCTGTGTTCTCTGTGTGTCGTAGGTGGCTGTGGTCTATGTGTGTCGTAGGTACTTGTTCTGTGTGTGTTATATGTGGCTGTGTTCTGTATGTCGTAGGTAACTGTTCTGTGTGTGTCATAGGTGGCTGTGGTCTGTGTGTGTCGTAGGTGGCTGTGTTCTGTGTGTGTCATAGGTAGGTGGCTGTGTTCTGTGCGTGTCGTAGGTGGCTGTGTTCTGTGCGTATCGTAGGTGGCTGTGTTCTGTGCGTGTCGTAGGTGGCTGTGGTCTGTGCGTGTCATAGGTGGCTGTGTTCTGTGTGTGTCATAGATAGGTGGCTGTGTTCTGTGCGTGTCATAGATAGGTGGCTGTGTTCTGTGTGTGTCGTAGGTGGCTGTGTTCTGTGTGTGTCGTAGGTGGCTGTGTTCTGTGTGTGTCGTAGGTAGGTGGCTGTGTTCTGTGTGTGTCATAGGTCACTTTGTTCTGTGTGTGGTATAGATGACTGGCTTTTTAGGTAACTGCTGTGCTGCAGGGCGGGGCTTGGAGTAGGAGAGTGTGTGCGTGTGTGGTTTGGAGGGGTGACAGCTGAGCTCTTGCCCTTGAGTTCCCTAGACACTATCATGGAGGGAGGAGGAGGAAGGGGGAGAGAGAAAGAGGGATGTTCTTATTCTGCTGATACAGCAGTCTTGTCCTCTACCACAACACTGCAGTGCTCCTTACTCTTGCCTCTTGTCTTGCCTGCCCCCTCTCACTCCACCCGTTCCCCCCCCCTGCTTTTTATGGAGGAACAGCCCGGTCACCTTCTCCGTTGTTAAATTTAATACTGCACAGAGAGCAAGGGAGTAAAACAGGAGGCAGAAAAATGAGAGGGCAAAAAAAGGAAGGGAAAGAGAGAAGTAGAGATGGCACTTTCATGCAGTTGGGGACTGTCATTTTACAGAACGATACACAAGTGTGCACACACAGGCACACGGGGGAGAGCAGGCAGAGGGATAGCAGTGTATATCAGGTGTTGCTGAGAGCAAATTCACAGTGTGTTTACTCCTGTTTACTCCTGCTAAAGTAAAAGGCATAACACAGGTATAAACATATACACAGACTCTGATGGCCACCTCTCCCCAGCTGTGCTCCATTCACACTTACATTTTGAAACAGTCTTCAGCTGCACACACGCACACACACACACACACACACACAGACAGAGCATCATCACATGTTTTATTCCTAACATGAAGAATGCACTATACTCAGCAAAAATAGAAACGTCCCTTTGTCAGGAGATGGTATTTTATATTATAAGATAATTCTGTAAAATCTAAATATGTTTTACAGATCCTTATTGGAAAGAGTTTAAACTATGTTTTTCCTGCTTGTTCAGTGAACCATAAGCCCCTGTGGAACAGTCTTTAAGACACTGACAGTTTACAGGCGGTAGGCAATTAAAGTCACAGTTACAATAACTTAGGACACTAACGAGACCTTTATACTGACTCTGAAAAACACCAGAAGAAAGACGCCTAGGGTTTCTGCTCACCTGCGTGAACATGCCATAGACCTGCTGCAGGGAGGCATGAGGACTGCAGATGTGTCCAGAGCAATAAACTGCAGCGTCTGTAATGTAAGACACCTAACACAGTGCTACAGGGAGACAGGAAGGACAGCTGATTCTCCTTGCAGTGGAAAATTACATGTAACTGTGTGTCCCCCCTAGACGTGATGGAGAACTTGGAAATACCTTGGTGGAAGAGTGGAGTAACATCTCACAGCAAGAACTGACCAATCTGGTGCAGTCCATGAGGATGAGATCCACTGTAGTACTTAAAGCAGCTGGTGGAAACACCACATACTGACTGTTACTTTTAATATTGGCCCCCCCCCCCCTGTTCAGGGACTCATTATTCCATTTCCGTTCGTCAAAAGTCTGTGACACCTATTCAGTTTATGTCTCAGTAGTTGAATGGTTTGTTAATACAAATATTTGCACTCGTTAAGAAATTTGCTCAAAATTAAAGCGGTTGAATGTGAGCGGACATTTCTTTTTTTGCTGAGAAAAATCATGCTCTGCTTCCGTATGTCACAGTACATGTTTGCATTCATGGTTCCCTTAATGAATAGATGTATGAGTGCTGCCAGCATTGCTGCAGAGGTTGAAGGGGTGGGGGGTCAGCCTGTCAGTGCTCAGACCTTCTAAAGATAATGCACAAGAAAGTCCGCAAACAGTTTGCTGAAGACAAGCAGACTAAGGACATGGATTATGAGACCAAGATAATTGTATTTGGTTCAGATGGTGTAGAGCGTGTTTGGCGGCAACCAGGTGAGGAGTACAAAGACAAGTGTGTCTTGCCTACAGTCAAGCATGGTTGTGGGAGTGTCATGGTCTGGTGCTGCATGAGTGCTTTCGGCACTGGAGAGCTACAGTTCATTGAGGGAACCATGAATGCCAACATGTACTGTGACATACTGAAGTAGAGCATGATCCCAGCATGTATTGCAGAATGATAACGACCCCAAACACACCTCCAAAACGACCAGTGCCTTGCTAATGAAGCTGAGGGTGAAGGTGATGGACTGACCAAGCATGTCTCCAGACCTAAACCCTACTGAGCATCTGTGCGGTATCCTCAAACGGAAGGTGGAGGAGCACAAGGTCTCTAACATCCACCAGCTCCGTGATGTCATCATGGAGGAGTGGAAGAGGACTCCAGTGGCAACCTGTGAAGCTCTG
>JAFFST010045748.1:6548-19713 GCA_022414735.1 Noturus placidus | reverse complement strand
GTTTACGAAATGTTTTTCACAGTCTAAACAAAACCAGGTGACCGTACAAACAGGTTACTTTTAGATTGATTAATGTGATCAGGGATGGGATGGCTAATGGAGTAATGGAGTAAAATTCGTTGCTTATAATGTGATTGCATATTGTTTTTTCATGTTATATCTTATTGATGATGATGATGATGATGATGATTATTATTATTATTATTATTAAAATAATACCCCAGTGCCAGTTCTTAGCAGTCGCTCCAGTCTCCACCTACACTGTTCTCTCTTGGAGCGCCCAACTCCTCCAGCTCCCCCTGTGTGCCAGGAGGTGGCAGTACACAGCCCTACATGCTCCTCACGCTCATCCTCCTGCAGTCCAACAAGCTCGGTTCCGCTCCTGATGGGCTCCGAGACGTACTCCTGTCAAGAGACACTGAAGCCAGAATATCTTCTCTCTTTCCATTCCCTCCATTTGATTGGCCATGACTGCAAGTCTGTAGGCGACTGAGCTGAGCATCAATGGCATCCAGTAGCAAGTCCTAGTGATCTTGAGGAGGGGCAGGTGGACAGACCCCGAAATCAATGATCACCTTGGTACAGAGCAGCTCATCAGTGTCGTCAGCTCCATCATGGTTGCCATCTTCCATGACGGTTAGTTCAGCTCCAGAGAAGACAAGCTGAAATGCCTACTTTAGTCTCACACATTATAACAGTTTGTTTTTCCCCCCCCATTTTTTTCCATGATGGAAATGAGGTATTGGGTGATGCCAGTTGGCAAATTATATTAGATGGGGATTTGAATTAAGTATTCAGAGAAACTTTGTGTCACGCCTTGGCCAGGAGATGGCGCCACACCACGAACTTTGCCCGGTCATGTGATCCCCTTCTGTTGATTCATGCCGGAAGTACTGACGGGTTTCCCCAGCTGTTTTTGTTTAGCTCTCGTTAGGCTACCTATTTAAGTTCCTGGGTTTCTGTGCAAGGTGCACGTTATTGTTCTTTGTTCTTTGTGGTGTTACAAGTATCTGTCTGTAGGTTATTGCTCTTAGTTTCATGCCTGGTGTTTTGCCATGACCACAGCTCCTTTGTTTTCTCGGTAGCGACCGTGTTCTCATGCTTACAGGTGTATTGGTTTATGTTTTGTTTGTTTGACAATAAAGAACTTCTCCAGCAATTACTTCCTGCCTCCTCCACGTTCGTGACACTTTGGACAAAAGCAGCTATAAAGAACCATTAGTGCCCAGAGATAGAGCTCACAATCCATGTGATACAGATTTGGAGTGTTTGGAGGTGATAGATTTTTTGAGATTTTAAAAGAGGAGGAGTTTGCAGGAGATCTAGCAGAAGATCTCTGTTTCTTTTTCTTACAAATTACTATGAAAGTGGAGAAAGAGCTGGTAAACTCATTCAATATAATACCAGCAATTATTAAAAAAAAAAAAAAGCTATTCTGCTAGTGCCACCATTAATATTGGCTCCCTTGGTAAATATGAGCAAAGAAGGCTGTGGAAATTTGCCTTTATTGTTTAACCTTTTGATCTTTTGTTAAAAACATTCAAACAATTTCAAAGAAAACACAGGTTCCCTTTCAAAGGGAACTCCACAGCTGAATGCTGCGGGAAGCGCCCTCGCACGTGACCGGTATCTGAAGCTTATGTAACATCATGCCTTTTTATAGGCTTGCTATGATCAGGTGACATGGCAATTAAGCGTGTTGCGTGATATATTAACGACACCTGTGAACTGTGTTGTCAGCCTTATTATCTTCAGCAAGAATGCATGTTGGTCATTTGTGTAACGCTCACAAAAAGACTTCATTTCCTCTCTGTCTTTTCTCAAAAAAAGACTATCTCTTTTCTTTTCTGTCCTTTTAAAAAAGAAGGGAGAAAAGTATGAGTGAGAGAGTTCAGGAAGTGTGATATGATTTGCTCCTGTTTCATCAAGGGGAGGACTGCAGACTTTCTGTGTGAAGTGTCTAGCGATGGAGCTCGCAACTGCAGCCCTTGAGAGATCTAACTGTGCACATTGTGAACACCTTACAATTAGGCACCTCTGCTCCCGACTCGCTCTCTTCTGGGAAGCCGAAGCAAGTTGGGTTGCAGAGTCTGGAATCAGAAGGGTGTGCTAAAACCTGAGCGCAGCATATAAAGTGCAGCTTGAAGTGAATACCAAGGCTGGATGAGTGAATATAAATCCCTCACACTGCAGAAAACTCCCCTTTTTTCCAGAAGTGCATGACAAAATGTCACGCATCGGGAAGAAACCAGGCATATGCCGTATCTATAACCCCACGATTACAGATTATTCGGTCATCATGGGGAATGAACGGCATGGCTATTTAGCTATGCTGAAGGTGGCGGATGCGCTTGGATTTCATTCTGGCTCCATTGTGACTCCAGGGCGTCCATTTACTAAACTACCTGGACGACTGTTTAATTCTAGCATGATGCAGGGAACCGGCGGGTCAACATCAAGATGTTGTTCTTGCCCACATGAAGATCTTGGGGCTCAGGTTAAAGCTCAGAAAAGTAGGCTTTCTCCAGTGCAGTGGACAACTTTTCTAGCGGTAATAAGGATTCTACTACAATGAGGGTGTTTCTATCCCCAACATGCATAGGGTCAATCCTATAAACATTGAGCAAGATAAAGCTGAATTTTGGCATCCCCTCCAGTCTCTACGAGAGACTGTTGGAGCTTATGGTATCATCAGCCAATGTCATACCGTTGAGCCTATTGCACAAGAGACCGTTTCAGTGGTGGCTGAAAAGTTGGGGGTTTCGTCATGTGCTCTAAGAATTTGTGTCCCCAGTTTCTAGCCTTGGGTCACACTCTAGGGGTGTCTCCTTATTGCAAGATTGTAATGACAGACACCTCCCTCATAGGCTTGGCCGTGGTCTTAGATGGCTGTCCAGCTCACGGCCTCTGGAGCGGCCCTCATCCGGATTGGCATATAAATTTGCCGACCATATTTCTAGCACAGAAAACACAGCGGTGGTCTCATATATCAACCAACAGGGAGGATTATGTTCGTGCCCTCTGTTCAGGCATGTGCAACTAATTCTTCTCTGGGCAGAGGGAAAGATTTTGTCAGTGAGTGCAATGTACAGTCTGGGAAACTGGGATGTGGGGTCTGGCATCATGTTGAGGCAGGGGCTGAGGCCCAGGGATTGGTGGCTCCATCCACAAGTGGTGGAGTCCATATGGTGTAGGTTTGGCCAAGCGGAAGTGGAAGTGTTCGCCTCCGAGGAGACAACACACTGCCTGCTGTGGTTCGCCCCACTCCTCCTGCATCATTAAGGCTGGACGCCCTGGTTCCAACACTGTCTATGTCTGCTGCTAGTAGCACCTTATTGACCAGCTCTAATATAGTTCTCAGAGACTATATCCCTGCAAGACAGTGCTCTTTTGGAGATTGCCATCCAAAGCGATCTATTGTCTCAAGCCGTAGGGTTGATTTATCGCCCTCGGCCGGAACTATGGAAACTGTGGGTCTGGCCCCTGAGGTGCACCAGCTCATAGATTCTGGTCTCAGATCTGAGCTTGTAGAGACCATGTAGAATGCTAGAATGCCATCCACGACAAAATTGTATGTGCTCAAGTGGCAACTTTTTGTTTCGTGGTGTGAGGAACGTCAGCTAGACCCAACGAACTGCGCATTAGCTACAGTCCTGGAGTTTTTACAAGGACGTTTCTCAGTGGGGTATGCACCTCCTACAATCAGGGCTATTTCAGCCAGTCAAGCCCCTGTTGATAGAGCCTCTGTGAGGCATCATCCTCTAATTTTCTCTAGTCCTGGTAGGTCTGTCAGGTGCTGTATTTGAGCCCTTAGGGTCAGCCTCTGAGAGACGTTTGTCTCTAAAGGTAGCTTTTCTGTTGACCCTGACATCTCTCAAGCGAGTAGGAGTGTGAGGGAAATTACTAATTTTTACTTTGCAAAAATGTTGTTCTTGTTCTGTTCATGTTCGTCTGAGGATGATGCCTAAGAAGGCCATGTCATGTCACTGAGATCAGTACAGAATGTTTATCTGCTTACAGAGACACAAACATGTTCTTCTTTTCGTCTGCACATCTTCTAAGACCCTAAAACAAAGCCTATTGGAACTGCTTCAACCCGCTTCTTATCGGTACACAAGGTCATGCTCTGCCTTTCATATATATATATATATATATATATATATATATAGTAGTGGTTCAGCACAAGCGCTTCAGAGCACTCTCATTATTCTATACTGCTTTATTCTACCCTGTAGTAACCATCTTTCTGTAATTAAACTTTTTTTTACCTTCAGAGGACAAGTCTGCGAGTGTTGTCTATTTTCCATGACAAATTCGCGTCTCCTGGCTGGACTACGCAAGTCTTTTCAGCTTTTCTCGACAAGAAATAAACTGGAGTCTGTGTTGCACACAGGCAGTTTGCCCTTTGTTGTGCAGAGCGAAAGATCAATGTAGCCTTACCAATGACTGGTAGAAATCTTCAAGAATTTAGAATTAGAATTTATGAAGTCATAGTGTATTGCTGTCTGTATGGAAGGGAGTCAAAATGATCTATGAAATGCATGTATTACATTGAGAGAGAAGTATTACATGGAGCGATTTCTTATAAGAAGTTCCAGGAGCTTCGCCTCTGCTATGGCAGAGATATTGATGTTTCTTTGATCAGAGCTACAAAACTAAGATATATATACTGACGGGTATATATATATATATATATATATATATATATATATATATATATATATATACTATTTGCTAATAGAAAGAGTCAATAAATATGTAAAGAGAGTGTCACGTTACCTGATCGGACGCAGGCGTGGGCTGAGAGCTGTCGGAAGGATGTGAGAAGCGCGAAGCACACTGTCGGAGGTCGGCAACATAATCCTTAAGGGAAATCTGAGAAGCGTAATCTAGAGAAACGAAGTCGAAAGTCCGAAAACCGTAATAAATCCTAAATGTGTTTAGAGTGCGTAGCAAGCAAGCATTCACCAGGTGACTCGAGCGATACTTCGCATCGTGTTGTTGTTAATGAGGTCTTATATAACCTTGGCGGCACTCAGGTGTTAGCACTTTAGTATTCCGGCAAACTTCGGCGCGGGGGTGGATGGGATTTGTAGTCCGTGCCGGCACGGTGGCCGCGAGTTCGCCATGGCTCTACAGAGCCCCCCCAAAGTGCTCACTCCAATAGCCAAACTCCTCCGAGGCTGCCCTGCCCTCCGAGGTACTGGTCTGTCCAGATGGGCCGCATGGAAGTCTGCCCGCAAGCTGGCTTCCAGAATATCCCAGGAAGGGACCCAACATTGCTCCTCTGGGCCGTACCCCTCCCAATCCACCAAATACTCAAGTCCCCCTCTCCGGTGTCTGGAGTCCGGGATCTCCCTGACAGGGTAAGCTGGGCGGCCTCCGATTTCCAATGGTTCCGGCGGGGTGTTCTCCGGAACTGCCGTGGGTAACGGGCCTGGTGTGACTGGCTTGAGCAAGGAGACATGGAATAAGGGGGCGATGTGGCAGTGTCTGGGGAGATCCAAGCGGTAGGTGACCTCGTTCACCCGCTTCAGGATTCTGAAGGGACCGACATACCTGGGTCCCAACTTGTTGCCTGCGAGTGGTGTCCTGAGGTTTTTTGTGGACACCCTGTCCCCTGGCCAACAATCGGGGTGGGCTCCACGATGCCTGTCCGCTTTTTGCTTGGTGATGCGCGAGGTTCACACCAGCTGTTGGTGGGCATGCTCCCAGACCTGCACCCTGCGATGAGACCATTCATCCACCTCCGGGGCAGCAGTGGTGGCTGTGTTCCAGGGGAATAACAGTGGTTGGTAGCCCAAGACGCACTGGAAAGGGGTCAGTTGTGTCACGGATTAACACAGTGAGTTCTGGGCGTACTCCGCCCACAGGAGGAAGAGACTCCAATCTTCCGGGCTGGTGATGCAGAAGGTTCGGAGGAATTGGAGGATCTCCTTATTGACCCTCTCTGCCTGACCGTTTGCCTGTGGGTGATACCCAGATGTGAGGTTGACGGTGACTCCCAGTTTCTCCATTAAGTTTGACCAGACTCGGGACGTGAACTGGGGGCCCCGGTCACTCACGATCTCTTCCGGAAGGCCGAAGTAGTGGAACACGTGCTGGAACAGTAGGTCGGCTGTGACAAATGCTGATAGGAGGGTTGGAAGTGGTATCAGATGCAGGGACTTGGAAAAACGATCCACGACCACCAGTATCACAGGCCACCAATACTTCTCGGCCAGCAGATGGTAAGTGCAGAGGGCCCCAGGGTGTCCTGTCGCCCGCATCATGTGAGCCCAGGTGACAAGCTCAACGCAATGGTGCTAGGGCCACGAATAGCCTCCCTGGGGGACAGCCGTCTGGGATGCTCGCTCTTCGGAGGCGAGCCAAGTTCCGGTCCAGGGACCACTCGATGGTGCCCAATATGCAGGAAGTGTTGACTATGTACTTCTCCCTATCCGTCAGGCCCTCAGGAGAGTGTATACGGGACAGGGCGTCGGCCTTAGTGCCTGACCTGTAGCACAAGGTGAATTTGAACTGGGAAAAGAACAGCAACCAGCAGGCTTGGCGGGGTGTGAGCCGTTCGGCCATTCTCAGGTACTCAAGGACATACAGATATGCTCCTATAGTGAGGCAGAGTATATCAAAATGTCATCAATGTATGCAATGACGCAGTGCCCCAGCAGGTTCCTCAGGACGTCGTTGATCAGACTCTAGAACACTGAGGGAGCGTTAGCTAGCCCATACGACAGGATCAAATACTCATAGTGCCTGGAAGTGGTGCTAAAGACCGTTTTCCACTCGTCGCCCTCCCTGATGCAGATTCGATTATAGGCACTGTGCAAATCCAGCTTTGTGAAGAAGGACACAGGCCTCAGCTGTTTCGGGACTGCGGGCACTAGAGGTAGGGGGTATCGATATTTTCTGGTCACCTGATTGAGACCCCGGTAGTCAATGCACAGCCTCAGACCTCCCCCCTTCTTCTCCACGAAAAAAAATCCGGCTGAGGCGGGTGAAGTGGAATGACGTATGTACCCCTGTTGGAGTGCCTTCTGGATGTATGCATTCATGGCCCGCTCCTCCGCCTGGGAAAGCAGGTATACTCGGCCTCATGGAGGGTTGGCGCCAGGAGGAGGTTGATAGCACAATCATATGCCCTGTGGGGAGGTAGCCCGCTAGCACGTTCTTGGCTAAACACCTCCTTGAAGTCATGATATGTGGAGGGCACTGGGACCATGACTGAAGAGAGGGGGTTTTCATCTGAGGTGGTGGCCATGGGGACTGATGGACCCCTCAGACAATGACAAAGGCAAAAGGGGGACCACCAGGTCACTTGTTTGGTCGCCCATGAAATCTGAGGATTATAACGTGAGAGCCATAGGATGATGGGGTGATGCGTAGATACTGTGAGGAAAAGGGTAATGGTCTCCTGATGGAGGGCACTGGCTTGCATAGTGATCGGAGCCGTTTGATGTGAGATTACCCCCCCTCCTATCGGCGACCCGTCGATGGAGTGGACCTCCCACAGTTGGAGCAGAGCTTGGATGGGGAGGAAGAGGGAGCGTGCAGTCTGCTCGTCAATGAAGTTCTCTGCCGCTCCCGAGTCGACGAGCGCTGAAAGCAGAACAGATTCACCTGAACATTTTAAAAGTACAGATAACACCAAGGAATCTGTTTTATGGAATTGGAAGGAGCTCACCATATGTAGGAATGGAGGGTCCTCCTCGATCACACGCGGTCTCCTCTGCGCGTACTGGGGAGCGACGTGGGTGCTCTCCACATCGCGGGTATGCACCTGTCCAAGCTGCATGGTTTCTGTGGGGGGGTAGTGACTTCGTTGGTGCTGGGCTCCACCATATGGGGCAGTTGGTGCGTTGGAGGCGGTCCAGCCATACCGCCAGGTCGATGAGCTCATTGAGGGTCAGCTGTTTGCCTCGGCACACTAGCTCATCTACCAGCTCGGGGTTGAGGCCTCGACAGAAGGCGATCTTGAGTGCGGGCTCATTCCATCCACTTCGTGCCGCGATGGTGCGGCACTCCAGTGCATAATCCACTACATCGCATGGCCCCTGTACCATCGTGAGTAGCTCCTGCCCGAACTCCCAGCCATTGGGGGAATGATCAGAACTCCGCGAGTGGGGGTCTAACCCCTCCTTCTCACGCCCACGCTGCAGTAGCCCACTCCAAGGCACGTCTGGAAAGAAGCTCAATGAAGTTGGCTAGCCATCACACCTTTCGGCATTTCTGGGTTATTTTCAAAAAACAATGTACACTGTAGCACTAAGCCCTTGCAACGTTCGGGCTCACCTGCATAGGGCTCCAGTGTTGGCATGGCCGGATAGTGCACCACCGGTGGAGCTGGGGCGAATGCTGCCTGTGCCGCTAGAGCCTCCATGCAGGGAGCTCCGCAACGGCTGCACCGGGTTGTTCCTCAGAGACGCAGGAATACTCTCCTTGCTCTCTGAGGCGTTCAATTTGCACCCGTTGCGCATTGATGATTTGCCATAGCTCCTGTATGGTGTGTGCCTCATCCATGCCTCCATGGGTGGTGAAGTATTCTGTCACGTTACCTGATCGGAGGCAGGTGCGGGCTGAGAGCTGTCAGAAAGATGAGAGAAGCGCGAAGCACACTGTATGAGGTTGGCAACATAATCCTTAAGGGAAATTCGAGAAGCATAATCCAGCGAGACGAAGCGAAAGTATGAAAACCGTAATAAATCCTAAATGTGTTTAGAGTGTGTAGCAAGCAAGCGTTCACCAGGTGACTCGAGTGATACTTCGCGTGGTGTTATTGTTAATGAGGTCTTATATAACCTTGGCGGCGCCCAGGTGTTAGCACTTTAGTATTCCGGTGAACTTGGGCCCGGGGGTGGATGGGACTTGTGTATGTATGAGCGGGTCCTCTGCAGATGATCACACTTTGTTGGCTAACAATAAAGTTTCTTTGCTTTTGACTTCCATAAAGCTCTCTGTCTCAGAGGTTTTTACTTTGGCTAAAAGGTTGATATTATTTCCCAACACTTTCAAGAGTTTTACGCCCTTTTCTGTACTCCATACTTCATAATATCATTATATTATCCTTATAATATCTTAATACTCCTTTTATTATTCTTATAATGTTCTGTTTTCCTTCTGTATGTGTGTGCGTGGTGACATAGGCCTCTGTGTGTGTGTGTGTGTGTCTTAGTTGACCATCCACTTACACTCTGAGGCCTGCCACACTAATCAAATACATGTATTTCATAGGTGAACGTCAGCCCCATGAATTTTCAATAAAATTACACACTACTCTTACTAGGTTATTACTATTACATATTAGGTTAATACTATTATAATAGTATTATCATACTATTACTCACCCTCGTGTTTATTTTGTGTATGTTTTATATACAACAAGTACTTACCAATGAAACCGATCATGATGTTACGATTCCTCAGAAATATGTCATCGCGGAAGTCAGTAACTTCCAGAGAGTTTTTTCACAGAAACAGAGTGTGAATACACATAAACCCAGCCTTAGTTTTAAGTCTTAATTGTTCTCCAATTAATGCAGAGTGGAAGGAAAGAATTGTGCAACAGTTCCATAGCATGCCAGAGGTCTTTGCACAGAATGGCCTTGACTTCGGGAGAACTGATAAAGTGAAACACCAGATTAAACTTTCCGATGAGACACCTTTCAAACCTATCCATTCTAATGGCCTGGAAGCAGTCCGTAAACACCTGCTAGAGCTGCAACAAACAGGAGTCATTCGTGAGTCTTCTTCACCCTTTTCTTCACCTATTGTGGTAGTGAGGAAGAGGAATACAGATGTTTGTCTCTGCATTGATTACAGGAAACTTAACCTCCAGACTATTCAGGATGCTTATGCGCTCCCAAATCATTTTCCACTTTGAATGGATCCAAATGGTTTTCAGTCCTTGATCTAAAGTCCGGATATTACCAGATTGAGGTTGACAAATCAGATACACCCAAGACCACTTTTCTCTGCCCCATGGGCTTTTGAGAGTTTAACCATATGCCGCAAGGTATTACAAATGCTCTGAGCACCTTCCAGCAGCTTATGGAAAAGTGCATGAATCTTAAGGAGGTCATTGTGTTCCTTTTCGACATTATCGTGTTCTCCAAGGCTCTTAAAGAGGAAGAAGTTGGCTACTGAAGGTCTTGAACCATTTGAAAGAGTACGGGCTGAAACTTTCACCAGAGAAATCTGTATTTTTCCAAACTTCAGTGAAGTACTTAGGCCATATAGTGTCAAAGAATGGAGTGGAGACAGACCCTAACAAAGTGGAAAACTTTGCCAGTACTCTAAAAACTTGGCCAGTACCTTGTGACCTAAAATCACTGAGGATTTTCCTTGGTACGTCTGGATACTATAGACATTTTTTCAAAGACTATTCTAGCATTGTGAATCCTCTTACTGATCTTACTGCAGGGTATCCGCCTCTGCGCAAGAGTTATAACCCTAAGACAAAACCTCAGAACTACCATGATCCCAAGAAACCCCTTGGTGAGCATTGGACACCTGCATATGAGCGCACTTTTAAGGCAATCATAGGGAAGCTCACTAATGCTCCTGTACTGGGCTTTGCTGACCCTAAGTTGTCGTAAACTCTGCATACTGATGCCAGGGTTAGGGGCAGCACTATATTAGTGAGTACTTGCTTATGCTAGTAGTAATATCTAGGAGTGAGTCACGGTACCCAGCCCACAAACTACAGTTCCTTGCCTTGAAATGGGCCGTGACTGAGAAATTCAGTGACTACTTGTACGGGACTCAGTTCACTGTCGTCACTGACAGTAACCCCCTGACGTGCATCTTGACCACAGCAAAAATGGATACTGTGAATTACCGGTGGCTGGTGGCCCTATCCACTTTCAACTTCCGACTTCAGTATTGAGCAGAGAAGTTAAACTCCGATGCGGATGGTCTTTCTGGGCGACCACATGGAGGGCTAGTGAGTCATTACCCTGTCTTGACCCAGACGTCGTGAGTGCCATCTGCGAGAAACATAAGTAAGTCAGCTTGTAAGTCAGCAGATACTGACTCAGGTAGCGAGTATGTTTTGACACTGGTGCAGTCATTAGCAATGTCTGCAGAAGCTTTACCATATGCGTTTGTGAATGAAGATCAGGGTGGTGGTTTAACGATAATTCCCTTCATGTCCGAAGAGAAAATTAAAGATCAACAGCGCATAGACCCTGGTATAAGAGGAGTAATAGAACTACATGATCAGATTCTCTACAGAACATGTCACGAAGGTGCCCAAAGGACTTACCAACTCGTTTGTCCCGAGATGGTTAGGCCTGTTGTTTTGCAAAGTCTGCATGTTGACATGGGTCATCTTAGTACTGAGCGTACTCTTGATCTTATCAGAACTCCGTTCTATTGGCCGAGAATGGCTGCACATGTGGAGAGACACATAAAGACTTGTGATAGGTGTGTTAAGGACATTAGATTTTGGATGCTAACTAACTTCCTTTTACTTAACTCTGATAAGACAGAAGTACTTGTATTAGGACCACGTGTAGCTAGAACTAAGATTTCTGATCTCACAGTTACTCTGGATGGACTTTCTGTTTCATCATGTGCAGCAGTAAAAGACCTTGGTGTGATTATTGACTCCAGCCTATCATTTGATGCTCATGTCAATAATATTACTAGGATAGCCTTCTTTCATCTCAGAAATATTTCGAAGATAAGAAATATATTATTACTACCTGATGCAGAAATATTAGTTCATGCTTTCGTTACCTCTAGATTAGATTACTGTAATGCCGTACTGTCTGGATGTTCCAGTAGGAGCATAAACAAACTCCAGTAAGTCCAGAATGCAGCTGCTAGAGTCCTAACTAGAACCAGAATATACGACCATATCACCCTGATCTTATCAACACTGCACTGGCTCCTATTGAAATCAGACAAGTAATTATAAAATACTATTATTAATCTATAAAGCACTAAAAGGTCTCGCACCACAGTATCTAAGCGACCTTTTGGTTTTCTATGATCTGCCACGCCTACTTAGATCAAAAGATGCAGGCTATTTGACGGTACCTCGATTAGCGAAGGCTACAGCAGGGGGAAGAGCTTTCACTCATAGAGCTCCACAGTTCTGGAACAGTCTTCCAATTAGTGTTCGGGACTCAGACACAGTCTCAGTGTTTAAGTCTAGTCTTGAAACATATTTGTTTACACAAGCCTACCCTGACTAGACTTTCTGTTATGCTAAGCACAGTCTTAATAATCTTTTCTCTCCTTCTGTCTTATAGAGATTCTGATCCTCTCTGCTCGCCGGACCTGCCTGATCCGTTTTGAATGTCCTACCTCTGGATGGAGCTCTCATCTTCTCCAATTCCAGATTGCCTGGACTACGGCTGCTTCTAAGGCCATCAATATAATCAATAATGAACATTTTCACCCTATCTGTTGTTACCCAGATGAGGATGGCTTCCCTTCTGAGTCTGGTTCCTCTCAAGGTTCCATATTCTCCACATCTTAGGGAGTTTTTCCTTGCCACCGTCGCCACTCAGTGGCTTGCTCAGTTGGGATAAATTTTCACCTTTAATATAACGTTGATATTTCTGTAAAGCTGCTACAGAGCAAGCAGCTCTATTGGTGAATATAGTAAGTAAGTAAGTAAAATTATTTATATAGCACATTTCATACAGAAAAGCTGACCAAAATGCTGAACAGAATAAGAGAATAAAATAAACAGAATAAAAATAAAATAAATAAAACAAACAGCAGATAACATTAACTTTCAAAATCTGATCCAAAAGCCTGACAAAACAGATATGTATTAAGTCTCTTTTTAAAAACGCTAATGGATGGTGCAAGGCAGATGTCCAGCGGCAATTGATTCCAAAGACGGGGTGCTGCAACAGAAAATGCTCTATCCCCCTTAGTTTTTAAACGCGAACGAGGGACATGTAAAAGAAACCTATCAAAAGATCGTAGAGTTCTGTTAGCTGAGTGTGGCATCAGAAGATCCTTTAGATATAAAGGAGCTTGATTATTAAGAGTTTTAAAAACAAACAGCAAAATCTTAAACTGGATTCTAAAACGGACCGGGAGCCAATGATGCGATGCTAAAATAGGGGTGATATGATCGAACTTCTTTGCCCTAGACAACAGTCTTGCAGCTGCATTTTGGACCATCTGAAGACGAGCAAGGCATGAC